>JBBMKA010000020.1:4275621-4293091 GCA_037833695.1 Sechiopsis laciniata | reverse complement strand
TAAAAAAAGAGGTTTTTGTTCTAGGGTGCCCCCCCCCCCCCCCATTTTTTTTTTTTTTTGCAAAGGAAGTCATCATTATTGTGGCCCCCACACCATTTTTGGCTCACGTAAGTTGGATTGTTCACTTATTAAAAAAAAAGATAACTCTTCTGTGGCCATTGGTTGTCTATATAAGATTGGAGGAACATTTTTTTGGTCCTTATACGTCATTTAATCATTCTCCTCTTTATAATTACATCTATATCAAAAAGTAGAAGGTAGTGGGTTGGTTGTTAATTACTCAAAAAAAAAAAAAACATCTATATCGTTGGTTTAGAAGGTATTTCATGCTTAAAGCATCAATTTATATCACTTTATTGATGTGTATATATACCTTTTCCATTGATCACTTCTTGCAAATTATTGTTATTGCCATCAATTAACATGCAACCTCTATTCTATTAGCATGTCTATGCAATAACGCATAAAATGAGCAATAACATTGAAACTGATTGCTATGGATGGTAACATTTTTCAGTCCAGATGGGAAATTCTTTGTATTTTTATCTGCACATTCTTCAGTTAGCACGGGCGCCCATTCTGCTACAAATTCTCTTCATAGAGTCAACTGGCCTACAGATGGGAAACTTAGTTTTAGTAAAAACATTGTTGATGTGGTGAGGTTTTGCTTGTCCTTATCTTTTATTTTTTAAATGCAAAAGCAATGTTTAACATGAAAGTCTGTTGGTCCGATTGATTTCTTTTGAACTAGTCTTTCTGTGTGATGTTTCTTTTAAAAGTCTTATTCATGTCAAGCTTTATAACTGAAAAGGTCTCTTCTTTGATATCTATCATATCAAAAGCCTTATTAATGTCAATCTTTATAACTGCCCCAGCTCTCTTCTTTCTTTTTCATTCCTCAATAAGTCTATTAAGGGACGACAAACTCACATGGATCTCCACATTGGTATGATATTGTCCACTTTGGGCATAAGTCCTCATGACTTTGTTTTTGGTTTCACCTAAAAGGCTCTATACCAATGGAGATGTTTGTCTTCCCTTATAAACCCAAGATCTACTCCTTATTTAACCAATGTGGGATTCTACAACACTTTGCTTGTATTCTCAATAATCCTCCCCTCGAACAAAGTACCGCATGCGAGCCTCTCTGGTAGTCATTTTCCGAATTACACTTGAACATGCCTTTACTCAAAACACGAATTCTTCCGAATTACACTTGTGCAAACCATAAAGCCCAACCATGGATCCACTCGATTTATGTTCGAGCGCACAATAACTACCCCTCACTGAGGCAACCGTTTTAGAAACACTCCTCATTCAAGCACTTATTTCAGAAGCACTCTCACACCGGAGTACACTGAAGGCGTCTCAACCACGGATTTTCATCATGACTATTTCATAGTCCATATTGAGGCTCACAAATTTTTGTTTCATACTCGAGGTTCTTTTGATATAGCTAAGTCAGGGAAACCATTCTGATACCACTTGTTAAGGGACGCAAACTAACCCGGATCTCCACAATGGTATGATATTGTCTAGGCCCTCATGACTTTGCTTTTGAGCATCTCCAAAAAGGTTTCATACTAATAGAAATGTTTGTCTTCCCTTATAAACCCAAGATCTACTCCTTATTTAACCAATGTGGGATTCTACGACACTTTGTATTTCCAACAAAGGCAATAGGAGAGCATCAAGTATTTATCTTTCTCAATGAACATTGTATGATAATTAGTGTTAGAAAAAGGGAAGGGTCTTTATGAGCCTTTCAAAAGGAACGCGGCAATGATTTTATACAACCAAGTGGTGGGCTAATAGCCCCTATAATCTGCCATTGTTCAAGCATCTAGGTTCTTGGGGATCAAACAAATGTATGTTTTATTAAAGCTGTCATTTATGATTCCATTGTGAAAAAAAACTTGGGAACTTCCTCAAGATGTCCTCTTTGAAAATGTTTCAACATTTTTTTGAAGCTTTCAGAGGTAAAGCCATCATGACATGGTGCTTCTCACTGCCAAAGAGCTAAACAAACCTCCAAACCTCAGATTTTGTGAATGCCCCCTTTAGATCAGCTGATATATGTTTATCTATGAGGCGACAATTGATACCATTTGGTAGGTTTGTGATACGATCCCGAGACCTCTAATGGTGTATTCGAGGCGAAGCAAGAAGTGATGGAATTAATTATTAGTTATTAATATTTATTTGTTATTTGTTATTTTAATTGTAGTTGTCATTTATGGATTATTATTTATTTATTATTAAATTAGGTTATTATTAGGTTTACTATAAATAGAAGATGTTAGGTCATTGTTAGTCATTCATTCAGTTGTTGTCTTGTGAACCTTTGGCTCTTCGGAGATCCTCTCTAGAGATTTTTAATAGAAAAGTTTGTAGATTCTATCAATTTTGGTATCAGAGCCGTTGCCGATTCGGGATGGTTACTACTAAGATGGAATCAAGGATGAAGGAATTTGAAGACAATTCGGGCAAATTGTTGAAGAAACGGCAGGAAATAGAAGCTAAGTTAGAAACAATCGAAGAACGATTAGGTCAAAAGTTCGATTCGAAAATCAACTCCATGCATAATGATATTCTGACTTTGTTGGAGCGATCTTCGATACATCACTAAAACAAGTAAATCGGACAAAAGAAAAAAGGTGATGAGCAAAATCGAAGAGAGCATTGAGCTCAGAATGAAGAAGCCGACCGAGCAAGAAGCAGCCGAGGAGTGCGACATCTTGCGCGCGACCCGCGACTGGCAGGGGCATCTAGGGTTGGTGTGATGAGCTGGGGGCTAGTGCGGGGGCGCGGCTGGGGTGCGGGCACAGGACCAGGGAGAGGGCGGCGGCTGGGGCACGGAAGCGGACTTACAGGCAGATCGGACTAGGCTGGGATGACTGGACCGAACCGGTTTTGGTTAGCTGGACCAGACCGGTTGAAGTGAAATTTTTTTTTGAATTGGATTTCGACCAATGTGGAGATTGTAGGTTCGACCAGAGGGGCGTCGAGTTACCGGAGGAGAGGAGGGTGCACACTGGCTATGACAGGCCATTAGCGCACGATGGTTGGAACGATTGGGGTTGGGTAGAAAACAATTGAAATGGGGACCGTGAGGATTGGAAGGACGGGGAGGACAGGTTTGAGCGGGAAGGATAGAAAACAACAGGTAGAGAGGGGTCGGGGTTTGATAGGAGGTTGCAAAAGTTAGAGATGCCAGTGTTTAAGGAGCTTTCGAAGGAAGGCCCGAAAGGTTGGTTATGCCGTGTCGAGCACTATTTTTGGGTGAATCGATTGATTGAATATGAGAAGGTAGATGCAGCGGCCCTGTGTATGGAAGGGGAAGCTTTAGAATGGCTGCAATACGAGGAGGATCGAGCCCCTATTGCTTCTTGGGGAAAATTCAGAGAATTATTCTTGCATCGTTTCCAACCAATGGCAAACGATAATAGGTACGCAAACTTAATGAGTTTGCAACAGGTTGGAACAGTTAAAGAATATTGGCAGCTGTTCGAGAAATATTCTAGGGGAATGCGGGATATTAGCACAAGTGCCTTAGAGGGAAAATGGGAAAGTGGCCTGAAGGGGGAGATACAAAATGAAATGAGGAAACTTCGACCAGTGGAAATTCAGGAGAAAAAGTTTTTGGCACAGGTGATCAAAGATGACCCGCTTTTCGAGCTCAAACTAAAGGAAGTGGTAATTCAGCAGTGGTTAAGTATAGTACGAGATCGTTGACAGCAGGCACGGGAGGAACGGGATGTTCCAACCTGAGAACTATTGCTTTCACTCTTAATAGAGCAGCAAATTCTTCCATCACCACAAGAACAACTACCTCGAGCACTACAACCCCATTTAAAAGACTGACAGATAGCGAGATTCGAGCAAGAAAAGACAAAGGGTTGTGTTTTCGATGTGATGAGAAGTTTGTACCGGGCCACCGTTGTAAGAAGAAAAAGTTACAAGCGTTGCAGGTATTAGTAGTGCGCGATGAGAATGAGTACCTTGAAATCGATGAGACAAATATTCCATATGAATATACGATCGAGGAAGAGGATATTGTTGACACTGGGGAAACACAGGACATGGCAGCCTTGTCTTTGAATTCGATGGTAGGGCTTAGTTCACCAAAAACACTTAAGGTCACAGGATTGATGCACGGCCTGGAAGTCGTTATTCTCATTGATAGCGGAGTCATTCATAATTTTATATCAGATGTGATAGCTACAAAGCTGAAATTGCCGATTGAACCCTCCAGCAATTATGGCATCATGTTAGGAACAAGAGATTCAGTGAGAACAGCCAGGATATGCAATGATGTGGAACTGCAGTTGGCAGAGCTAAGAATCGTCCATGATTTTTTACCCTTACCATTGGGTCGTATAGATGTTATATTGGGCGTAGCATGGCTGAAAACTTGGGCAAAATTGAGTTTAATTATCGCTCTTTGCAAATGCGTTTCGTTCTTATTTCTTGGAATGTTGAATTACTAGGAGATTTGCGGTTGGTGAAAGCTCAAGTATCACTTAAATCTATGATGAAATCTTTACGACCGGAAGATCAAAGACTCTTAGTCGAGCTGAATATGATGGAATCGACTATTCCTTCTTGTTTACAAACAGAACCTTTACCAGATTTGTCTCGGTACCTCATGAACTACATCCTTTATTTCAAATTTTTTCACCTATTTTTGAGTCTCTGACAGATTTGCCACCGCAACGATATTGTGATCATTCTATTGAATTATTTGCGGGAAGGAAATCAGTAAACGTGCGACCGTATCGGTACCCACAATACCAAAAGAATGAAATTGAGAAGTTGGTACGGGAAATGCTTATAGCAGGGATTATTCGACCCAGCACGAGCTCGTTTTCGAGTCCGATTCTGTTAGTTAAAAAAAAAAGATGGTAGCTGGCAATTCTATGCCGATTATAAAACTTTAAATCTACCAACAGTGCCCGACAAGTACCTGATACCGCCAGTTGATGAGTTACTTGACGAACTCCATGGAGCGACTGTTTTTTCGAAAATTGATTTAAAGGCAGGATACCATCAGATCAAGGTTAAACCGGCAGACATTTATAAAACTGCTTTCAAAACTCACGAGGGACATTACGAGTTTGTAGTCATGCCTTTTGGATTACAGAATGCTCCTGTTTTTTTTCAATTAGTCATGAACAAGATATTGAGGCCGTATTTGCGTAAGTTTGTGCTCGTTTTCTTTGATGACATCTTTATTTACAGTTTGTCCATTCAGGAGCACAATGTAAGGTTTCCCTTACAAAGAAAATAACAAAAAGGAAATAGGATAGTTTGATCGATAACAAGCCAATTCGAGATGGCGAATCTCCCAAAAGAACTTACAATATTCTTACAAGCTTATACTTTGTCTACCTTAACATACTCCTGCTCATGCTATTTATATTATAATACATTACTTCTTGCCCAAGTATCATAATGCCTAATAGACTCTTGCCATTCTCTAGATAATTAATATTGTGTTTTTCTCTAAGATAATAACTCCTACTTGTATTCCCCATACACCAACTTCCAAGTCTCATAACTTGTCTTTTCTATGTTTTGAGTATTGAACTCCTAACATAACCCCCGAGGTCATAGACACTTTGTCCCCAATGTGTACCTTTCGTTTCTAGCCACCTTGTTTTCTTTTTAGTGCTGGCATCTCTTGGGTCTTTTTCTTTGGTGTAAAGACGTTGTCGCTCTATCGCCAGAATCGGCTGTTTCTTTTTGGTTGCGCATTTAAGGGATGCTGGCTTTCTCTTCATTGTACTCGAACCAACATTGAACTTTTGATGTTCTTCAATTTCTTTCAATTTAAGTATGATTTTTACCTTTGTCTTTTCAACTTCAACGACATCGATCTTCTTCTTCATTACCTCTCGCTCGATGTTTCTTTGTTCTTCTGCTTCTCTAAGTTGCCTTGATTCGTCTATCCAAGACTCGATCAATGTTGTCATACAATGGAGTCTTTCACGCATAGACTGAAAAACATTTGTATCCATGGTCAAGATCGTACAACTCTGATACCAATTTGTAAGGTTTTCCTTACAAAGAAAATAACAAAAAGGAAATAGGATAGTTTGATCGATAACAAGCCAATTCGAGATGGCGAATCTCCCAAGAGAACTTACAATGTTCTTACAAGCTTATACTTTGCCTACCTAAACATACTCTTGCTCATGCTATTTATATTATAATACATTACTTCTTGCCAAAGTATCATAATGACTAATAGACTCTTACCATTCTCTAGATAATTAATATTGTGTTTTTCTCTAAGATAATAACTCTTACTTGTATTCCCCATACACCAACTTCCAAGTTTCATAACTTGTCTTTTCTATGTTTTGAGTATTGGACTCCTAACACATAAGGACCATTTGACTAAGGTTTTCGAAGTTCTACAGACTCATGCTTTTGTGGCTAATGCAAAAAAATGTCAGTTTGGGTTGCGCCGCATTGAGTATTTGGGACACTTCATATCTGCAGAGGGCATGTCTGCAGATCCTGCTAAAATTGAGGCGATGATCCGTTGGCCTAGTCCAAAAAATATTAAGGACCTTCGTGGTTTCCTCGGACTGACGGGGTACTATCGACGTTTCGTGGCTAATTATGGGTCCATGGCCTTTTTGTTAACACAGTTGCTTAAGAAAGAGAAATTTGAATGGGAGCCCGTGGTTGAAGAATGTTTTCAGCGATTGAAACATGCTATGAGTAGCGTGCTTGTTCTGCGCTTGCTGGATTTTGCTCAGTTGTTTGTGGTGGAAATTGATGCGTCAGGAATTGGTGTCGGCGCAGTTTTAATGCAACAAGGACAATCGTTAGCTTATTTCAGTAGAGCATTACTGATAACTCACCGTGTGAAGCCTGTGTACGAGCGTGAGTTGATGGCCATAGTGTTTGCAGTTCAGCGTTGGCATGCCTATCTTTTGGGGCATCATTTTGTCGTGCGCACGGATCAGAAAATTTTAAAGTTCTTACTCGAACAACGTGTCGTGGATGGTGAATTCCAAAGGTGGATCTCCAAACTGATGGGATATGATTTCCATATCGAATATAAATAGGGACTGGAGAATAGAGCGGCTGATGCTCTCTCTCGAATGCCAATAGCCTATGAGTTGGGCGTTTTGAGTTGTGTTGCGGGTATTAACAGTGAGGTGTTCACTCAACAAGTTAAAGATGATAACAAATTGTTGGCTATCTACACGGCTTTGGTAGCCGGTGAAACTGGTCCGCTCGGTTATACAGTGGTAGGTGATGTTCTGTTATACCAAGGACGACTTGTCTTACCTCCGACTTCCCCTACGATTCCTTTATTATTGCTTGAGTTCCATGGAGGAGCCATCGGAGGGGATTTTGGTGTTCTTAAGACATATTAGCGACTAGCAAATGAGGTGTATTGGCCTGGAATGAAGGCTAGAGTGCGAACTTTCGTGGCCAAGTGTTCAGTGTGCGTGCAAGCAAAACACCTATCCTTATCGCCAGTTGGGTTGTTGCAACCTTTACCTATTCCTGAGAGAATTTAGGAGGATATATCAATGGATTTTGTGGAGGGCCTTTCGAGATCAAAGGGTTTCGATACTATACTGGTGGTGGTCGATCGGCTTTCCAAATAGGCTCATTTTATACCCCTTCGACATCCTTTTACATCTCTGACTATGTCCCACATTTTTATTAAGGTGGTAGTTCTGCCTGCATGGAATACCTAAGAGGATTGTATCGGATTGCGACAAGATATTCACTAGTATGTTGTGGGAGGAATTGTTTAAGGCTTCAGGAACAAAACTTCACTGCAGCACCACCTATCACCCTCAAACTGACGAACAAACTGAGGTAGTTAATCGTTGTTGGAGTCCTATTTGCGTTGTTTTATGATGACTCAACCGAAGGCGTGGTGTAAGTGGCTTTCGTGGGCCGAGTTTAGCTATAACACGTCCTTTGATTCGATGACGGGCATGTCACCGTTTGAGATTGTTTATGGCCGTTCACCCCCTCCTATTTTGAGTTATGACAATGGGACAAGCCATTTAGCTGCGGTGGATTCATTAATGATGGACCACGACAGGGTGTTGGATACACTTAAGTCTACTCTGCTGCGGGCACAACAGTCTATGTCTGATCGTGCGAATGCTAAACGTTGGGATGTACAGTTTGATGTCGGCCATTTGGTATATATTAAGCTTCACCCATACCGCGCGAAATTTAAGAATCCGAAGTTAGCACCGAGATTCATTGGGCCTTATCGTGTTTTAGCACGAGTTGGACCGGTTGCGTACCATTTGAAGCGACCTCAAAATGTGAAGATCCACCTGGTGTTTCATGTATCCGTGCTGCGCAAAGCATTAAGGTCTTCAATTTTAGTCCTACCTACACTGTCAATGGTGGGAGAAGAATTGTGTGATGGTACAACCCAAGGCTATTTTGGGCATACGGGAGGCTCCTCAAGATGGTGGGTCGCGCCAGGTTTTGGTGCAGTGGGAGGACTCAGCTCCTAAAGATGTAACATGGGAGATTACGACCGATTTGAAGTTATAATTTCCAAAATTCACCTCGAGGACAAGGTGACTCTTTGGGGGGAAGTATTGATATGATCTCGAGACCTCTAATGCTGTATTCGAGGCGAAGCAAGAAGTGATGGAATTAATTATTATTTATTAATATTTATTTGTTATTTGTTATTTTAATTGTAGTTGCCATTTATGGATTATTAGTCATTTATTATTAAATTAGGTTATTATTAGGTTTACTATAAATAGGAGATGTTAGATCATTGTTAGTCATTCATTCAATTGTTGTCTTGTGAACCTTTGGCTCTACGGGAGATCCTCTCAAGAGATTTTTAATAGAAAAGTTGGTAGATTCTATCACATTCGACTTCTGTTTGTAAAGCTTGCTATAGAAGCTAACAAATTCTGAAATAATCTCGTTTTGATTGAGGAGGCTTCCCTTGCTAAGAAAGGATTTCTATAATAGTGTTTTCTTTTATTTTAAGGCATAATGCATTGAAAAAGGTTTTAGTTTCTCAAGGAAGAGGCATTGTATTGATGTCCAATTAGATTATATTTTAATACTAAATAAAATGTGCTTTGAAGTTATCTTATTTATTACCAACCATATATATTTTTTAATATTTCAATATACCTTAACATTTTTTTTTTGCATAAATTACTTTTGAAGGTTCCTGTGGTGCACTGGGCCGAGGACAACCTCTTTCCTGGCCTTTATTCATCCAGTTTCTTGGCTAATCCATGGCTTTCTGATGGACACACTGTTATTATATCGTCTATATGGCATAGCAGTCATGCAATACTTTCCATAGATACTTTAAGGCAATTTAATTTTTTCTTAAAAAATTATGTTTTAATCCTGCTCTAAACTCTACTACAAATTATATTATCTTATAAAATTTTATTTATTCAACGTTTAACAGTGGTGAAGTATCACGCATCAGTCCAGCCAACTCAAACTTTTCTTGGAATGCTATTGCTCTAGATGGAGACAACATCATTGCTGGTAATGTGGAAATGAGATCTGTACTGATAAGCTTGCTCGCTTAAACCAATTATTAACATTTATTTTCTTCTGTAAGTTCCCATTTGCAGTTTCTAGTAGCCCCGTAGATATTCCTCAACTCAAATATGGCTGTCTTATTGAGAAAGAAACTAAAAATAATGCATGGAATTGGTTGGATGTATCAAGCCCTGCCTTGAAATGCTCTGAGAAGGTTGTTATTTTCTTGATAATTGTCCTCTACTTATCTTATGTTTTTCTCTTACTTTTTGGTTATTGATTTGTATTTTTACTTTCTTTTTCTCAAGTCTGTATCCTTGAATCTGTATTCCTTTTCATTATATCAATGAGAAGTTGCTTCTGATAAGATTGCTAATAGAAATATTATAGAGGTATATGGGCATTTGGTTGGAAGTTTCTTAGTGTATTGTGGTATAAATAGGGATAGAAGAGAGGAGGAAAGGAGGCAAACAATTATATGGTGAGTCATTTGGGGCTTGAGAGGTTGTTCTCAAGAGAGAGGTTCAAGTGCCTATCAAATACTTAGTTTGTATTTTCTTTTACTTTTACTTTTCAATATATCTTTGATCCTACGAGAAGTTGCCACTTGTCTTCAAAATAGGTTACCCCAAAAGTTTCATGATTAAGTAAACCGACATTTAATGATACAGGTTAAAAGTCTTGTCGCGTCTCTCCAGTTCAGTATAATGAAGATTCCAATCAAGGATGTTTCCGACTGCCTGACAAAAGGTACCGTACAAATGATATGTCTACATTTTTATTATTTAGATATATTGTTGTAGGAATGCCTCCTTAGAATAACTATGCCTAAAGCCTATACCATAATGAGAGAAATTCATAGCAACTCCAGTTTTGGTTTTAACTTTTGAGAAGCATTATATCATGCAAGAAACATATTGATCATAATTACTTAAAATAATAGACCCTTCCTCATTACTTCTAATAATTAAAACTGTTACTGTGCTAAGTGTGCAACTGAAATGCATTTGATTATTTTTTCAAAATCTTAAAAATAATAATCTTTCACTGTAGTAAAAAAAAAATCTATCACTGTCTTTGCCAATTAAAGGTCGTCATACAATAGCAATGAGCTAGCTAATCAAATTTTCATCAAGATGTAGTTGTGCGATAACATGTTTCAGTCAACTTTCTTGATGCTATTAATGACAAAATATAGATGATTTGCACTGCTATGTTCCTATAGCTGGCGACCTTCCCTGATGTAAAGTTGGTTTCCTTTTGTCAATTTTTATCATAAAAAACATAGGATAAAAAACATAGGGCATTTTTTAGTTTATAAAATGCAAATGAAAACATGTGAGTTGTGCTTCTTGTACGGAAATTTTACCCTTTAAAAATTAAAACTGATGACCACGTTTGATATTCAGTTCATTTAGGATTTTTTTCTTCTTGTAGTACTAAATAATTAAACAATTCCAGGTGCTAACGAACCTTTTGAAGCTATCTTTGTGTCTTCAAAGTCCGTCAAAGGTAATGAGTTGAGTCCAGTTATTGTTATCCTTCACGGAGGTCCGCATTCCACCTCGATAACAAGCTTCTCGAAGTACATGGCATTTCTCTCTTCACTAGGATTCAATCTTTTGATTGTGAACTATAGGTAAGTTTATTTTCTTTCCTTCAATTTTAATTTAGGTTGAATTAGAAGTTTTTTCAATAGAAGTTGGGTCAAATTAATCAAATGTCTTTCGGTGATATGTCTATATCTCTACTGGAGCCCTTCTCTCATATTTTTCTACTACTTGAGTCTGTGTCTCAGGGGTTCATTGGGGTTTGGTGAGGACGCATTGCAATCTCTTCCCGGAAAAATTGGGTCCCAGGTACTACTAATTGAAAGAAATTTAGATTTTTTTGAATCTGTTCTTTTTCTCTGTTAAGAATTTCCATTTTACTGCGATCCCGAATGCCACTGGATGAATTATTTTATTTATCTATTTTTCTCAGGATGTCAATGATGTACTTACCGCAGTAGATCACATTATCGACAAGGGACTTGCCAATCCATCTAAAGTTGCAGTCCTTGGTGGTTCTCATGGAGGTTTTTTGACAACTCATTTGATTGGCCAGGTTGAGTTGTACACAACCTTTTTAATTCTTTTTCTGAAGTTAAATCCCATGTTTGGTTGTCGGTTTAACATGAAATTAAATCATGCGCTAAAGGAATTTCCACGATTTTTTTTTTAAATCTTAATTGACCCTCCTGAGTTACACTTGAAAATTTGATGGCACATCATGCACAGTCCACTAATCACACACAATTAACATTTATTTCAAATACCGTTTTATTAACTTTTTGAGTGCACCAGAAGTGTGGTATCAAGTATCAACATTGAATAATCGATCATTTCAAGTAAAACAACGCTCGATTATCACTGATTTCAAGTATTATTCTAATAACTTTTTTTAGTGCATCAGAAGTGTATCAATGTTTAATAAACAATCATTTCAAGTAAAACAACACTCAATTAATGCAAAAAGGAGAGCTCAAGTGATATCTTGTACGATCTAATAATCGAGAGGTTATGGGTTCGAAGCCCCTCACCTCCAATTGTTGTTTAATTTAAAAAAACATTCAGTTAAAATTTATTTCAAGTATCATTTTAATAACTTTTTTAGGGCATCAGAAGTGTATCAACGTTGAACAAACAATCATTTCAAGTAAAACATTGGTTGATCAACATTTAAAGAACGTGCAATTTTGTAGTTTTTCGAGTATATCAACTATTTATGAGAACTCGATCAACATTTCAAAGACTAGAAACAACAAAAGTGATTGGAGTGACAAATCAAAAAGAAATTGAAGGCCTCGACAAATAAGTGTAATGAATCGACTATGCATCAATCTTAGAATGATGAAACACCTAAAGGCGAAGTAGAGACATGGAAGGTGATATCATGTGAATAACAATGTAAACAATGAGGATATCATGCTGAGTTCCTCAAGGTATGATATTATTGAAATATTTTAGAAAGATTTACAACGAGGATACGAGAAGTATTTATAAGACTACCCTCCTTGAACAATTATAAATAACAATGTAAACAATAAAACTAACAGTGTAACAACCCTTACAACTATACAACTATACAACTTGTTACCTAGCATTGACCCTCATCTATTAGTTTTAGGGTTTAAATTTTCGTTCTTAGCCATTTGCATGTTTTTTCATGTTTGTGAGTTTTAGAACATTTTAGACTTTTCTCAATTTTTGTTAGGGCTAGGCCATACTTTTTTTTTTAACTGTGTCTGATCTGCCAAAGATTAAAAAACATAGCTATGTTTGCAATATCCCATTTGTTTTTAGATTCATTTTTCTTTAGTTAAACCTAAGTGTCCCAAGGCCCCCAACTAATTTCATAAGGTTGGATCGGATAATCAATTAAAAAGTAATTTTCTAAATCTTAAAATACTTTCAAAAAAGTATTTAATAAGTGCCTTTCTATTGGAGCACTCTAGTACTGGTTTCTTCTAAACGTGTTTATAGGAAAAACTACTTTCATGAAAAATCATCCTGAACTCCTCTTATTGTTTTGATTTATGGCATATGGAGGTTGGTTGGTTTCTTTTCTTCTTTTTCTTCATCATCTTTCTCTTTCTCTTTTGATATTGACGGCTTGATTCTCTAGGGCAATTGTTTGACTTTACTACATTTGGTTGTTATTAGATAATATGAGTCATGGGGTTCCATCTAAAAACCAATTAATAATGAGTGGAGAAGCCCACTAACCCATCTATCTTATAAATGCTAGGTCTCCTCACATTTCACACTCCAACATGCTCTCTCAAGATGATGACTCTTTGGGTTCATCAATCTTGAATCGGATCCAAATATTATTATTTTTTAACCGAATACCTATTTGAGATTAATGGGCTTTGATACCATATTATTTGTATAAGGTTCTATCTCAAAATCAAATTGCCAATGAGTGGAATAGCTCATAAATGCTAGGAGGTCCCTCACCTTTACAATGTGGGATCCTCAACCATTATACAGAAGATATGTAAATTTAAAAAGAAAATAATTTCCTTATAAACTGAATGGTGAATCCCTTTTGTTTTCTAAATGTTGCAGGCGCCAGATAGATTTGTGGCTGCTGCTGCAAGAAATCCTGTGTGTAACCTTGCTTTAATGGTTGGGACATCAGATATTCCTGATTGGTGTTATGTAGAATCTTATGGAAAGGAATGGAAGAATTGCTTCACAGAAGCACCGTCTGCTGAGCACCTAGTCCACTTGTACAACAAATCTCCCATTCTACATGTCTCAAAAGTAGGTAGACCAAAAGCTAGCTATCTGTTACTTTATTGGCACATTGATGTTTTAAAATTCTCACTGGAGTTGGAAGAAATTATAACTCATAAAAGCTTTGTCAAAACAAGTTAAGGAGAGGTGACTGAATAGTACATAGGGCTAAATTTAAAACTCTTGCTAAAGTTGAAGAAAATAATGCTAGTTTTTTCCTACAGTTCTAACTGTACATATGGCTGTTATTCATTTTTCTGAGAACTTCATTGAAGATACCTCCTTTATTGAAGGACTTCTTCAACCTTCATTGAAGTGGTTCCTTCATTAATATTACTTTTGATGAAGGCTCTTCAAAGGGGAAGAGGACCCTCGTCTTCTGTGTGACAATATATCTTTTTTCAAACCACCATGGTTAGCCCAATGGTTAAAAGACCCTTAAGACGCCAAAGAAATAAAAAAAGATGTGGGTTTAATCCATGGTGGCCACTTACTTAGAAATTAATTTTCTATTGAGTTTTTTGACATCCAAATGTTGTAGGATTAAACTGTATATTCCATGAGAATAGTCAAGATGCATGTTAGCTAAACCGATTATAACTTTTTTTTCAAATGTGGTGAGATTGCTATTTTTCAATCTTTACTTGGAGAATAATTTTAATAACAACTTTTTTTTAGAGATTTTTTTCTTTTCGAAACAATAGTTTCAAAGTTTTTTGTTCAGAATCGCTGCTAATATTGCACATTCTCGAAGGATGACTACAGAAATTTCTTTCTTTTGAGTGTATGTTTTCGGTTGAAATCTTGTTTCTCCTTTTGATTTTGCAGGTTAAAACACCTACCATTTTTCTCTTAGGTGCTAAAGATCTTCGTGTTCCATTTTCAAATGGGTTGCAAGTAAGATATAACACATTCTATTCAATATTTACGTCCTGATTTATTTCTTTGACTATCATCAAATTGCTTCTGCGTCGCTTTTGTTTATAACCAAGTATGGTTGCGTAATGACAAGAAACTTGTGTCCGATCTCTGGCTCGAATTTCTTATTATATCATTAAGTTTTGTGAAAAAAATATAATTTTATGACGGGTGATATAATATATGCAGTTTGCGCGAGCGTTGAAGGAGAAAGAAGTTGAGGTCAAAGTCATCATGTTTCCAGATGATATTCATCCACTTGACAGGTCCTTCCACATTTGCTTGCTTTCACATTCTTACATATCTGGAACTCGTTTTATGAATAAATTCTGAATTTGGAAAACATATTTGTTCAGAATCACTTGTTAAACTTAAAGTTTTTTTTTAATTTTAATTTTTTTTTTTTAACGTAAAGATTTTCATAACATTACGATAGGTTTATGATGGTTAAAGGAAAAATCACTTCAATTTAATATTTAGGGCCTCATTTAATTAACATTTGGTTTTTTTGTTTTTAAAATTTATGTTTGTTTTCTCAAAATTGTAACATTGAGTTTCTCCTTTCTTAAGTAAAGGTTGAAATTCTTGACAAATTTCCAAAAACAAAAACAAGTTTTCCAAAACTTTGCTTGAATTTCGATAGCATTTGTGAAAGGTAAATTAACAAAAAAACAAAACAAAACCCAAGTTAGAAATAATGATTATAAAATTAATTTTCGAAAACCAAAAGCGAAATGATTTTCAAACTAGGCCTAAAAATGGGAAACTATCCTCGACCTTCACAATCTCAAAACAGCGGGTTAAAATATCCCAAATATTTTAGGTTGATCCATGTGCTTTTTTATTTATTATTTATTATTTTCTGTACTAGGCCACGATCTGATTATGAAAGCTTCCTCAACATTGGTGTGTGGTTCAAGAAATACTGCAAGTGAGTGGCATTTTCTTTCTCAGCATTTTAGTATCATTTGTCTCATGTCTAGTCATTAGATGAGATACTTTCTAATTACTAAGTCACTCATGATGTTTATCATTCACAACCTTCAATACTTGATTTTTAGTTGGGAAGCTAATGCGCTCCAATCAGGATTGTTTGATTTTCATAAGCGAGAATATTGAAAAACGATACCAAGGCAAGAGAAGAATGGTGCTTGCTTGTCAATCATCATTTGGCGTCTAAATAAGAACCAGTCAAACAAAGAATTTACTGGGAGAACTTATGCCAAATTGCCAATAATTATCTCATACTCCTTTTTTTGTAGAAGAGTTATGATTATTCCACCATAGCTCCCATATCTAGCTTGCTAGGAACGAGTCCTTGGTGTTTAGGGACGTGTCAATGGAGATCTTGCCCCAATAATGACTTATGAGTAGAAAGAAGAGAAATACGCGGATGTCCATGGGTATGATGTGGAGTGAAGCTCCGATTCCTAATTATCAAAAAAATAAATAATTGTTGGAAATACAAAGTAGTCTTATATTAGTTAGATAAGAGGAAGATTATGAGCATATGAACAATGACAACCATCTTCATTGACTTGAGGTTTTTTAGGTGAAACAAAAATTGAAGTTACAAAGGTTTTTATTCGAACAATGTCATACGAATGTGAGGATCTGTCAAGTATCGTTGTCCATAAAGAAAAACAGATTATTCCACCATTGCTCTCATATCTAGTGTTTTAAGGGTGTGTGTTCTTTGTTGTTTGGTTGAAGGTGACTAATCTAAAGGCAAGTCTTCCACTCCAAGTCCATTGAAATGTCGAGTTGTGTCATAGTTCTAACGAGGCTCGTCGGGTTCTTTACTTGGGCATCAGATGACATTACACTCCAGATGAGTAATTTCACTTATTTTGTTAGATGTAATACAAACATCGACTCAAAAACAGTTTTGGGTGAAAGGTTAAGTGAAATTATGAAATGATAAAGTCCAAAGGCAATTACAAAAGTGAAATATTACAATAGCAAGGCTTAAAATTTAAAAAAAATGAAAGCGGTAGAATCCATTATCCAACTACTAAGCTAGAATTCACACTGTACCTTCATAAAAATAGGTTAACGCAGCTTTTTGCTCACAAATATTTGTATACATTTTTTAAAATGGAGGCTAATACATTGAAAAATACGTCATTGGAAGCTGACAGTAACAAGATTCACATTATTCTTGCATATAAAAAACTATATTTTAATACTCTAAAGTCTCATGGTAAAGAGAACATCTATTTATAGGGTCTCTTAAATTGGACTAGAAAACTTGAACGTTGTACGCCTCTATATTATTTCACCAAGTCTTTTTTTCTATTCTATTTTCAAACGTATTTTCAACATAATTTTCTTTCTTAACATTTCAATCTATTTACTTAAATTTAGTCTTAATTTATAATCATTGGATGAAACACATGTTTCTTAATAAAAAAGTATTATAATTGAAATATCTATTTTTTAAGATAATAAATGTATGGTAGGGTGATTGAAGCTTTCAACACATAAGAAAGAATATAATTGTTAATCAATTTCAAATTTCGGTTTTACATTTACATCTTATAATTGTTATTTAATTTATATAATTTTCATTAAAATTTACTATAGATTTATATATAAAAAAAAAAAATTATCAACTAAGTTGAAATATAAGTTTATATTTTTCTAATGAACATTTTTTTACAGAGGTACTCAACAAACATCTTAAATAAAATAAAAATACATTATTTATAAAAAATACAACAAAAATATTAACAATAAAA
>JBBMKA010000020.1:4259647-4275521 GCA_037833695.1 Sechiopsis laciniata | reverse complement strand
TTATATCAACTACTCTTAACCTCAATCCCCAAACAAGTAGTTGATTACTCCACTACTATTAACTTCAATCCTCAAACAAGTAGTTAACCACTCCTTACTACCATTAACCACCTCATTCTCTTCCATTCCACCTTTATGTCCAAAGCCCAAACACACCCTTAATGTGGATGCGTTTATTGGTGTAATGAAAAATGTATAAAGGGTTCATCCAAGCACGAGAATAGATTTTACGGGAAATAACACCTTCGTTATTAGGTTTAAGAATATTATGGAGAACAGAGAGTTATTCATGAAGGGCCATGGTCATTTGACAGATGACTAGTAGTTCTTGTTGAGCTAAAAGAAAATGATAATGTAGCTGATTTGAATTTTACCAAAGCACCATTCTAGGTGCAGATTCATAATATACCAACCAATTGCATGACCATGGAGATTGCAAGGATCTTGGGTATTGAAATTGGAACAATTGTAGAAATTGATGGTGATAAAACCTTAAATTTGACTGGGCCGATAATTCTAATAAGATTGGAGTTAGATTTATTATTACCTCTTCAGCGTGGTGTTCGAGTGATCACTGCAGACGGGAGAATCGTGGTGTGTCCTCTTCTTTATGAGAAGTTACCTGATTTTTGCTTTGCTCGTGGAACAATTGGGCATCTTACAAAAGAATGTGTCAATTCTGATAATGGAGATATTTCAAAATCTTATAGCTATGGTGAATGGCTCAAGGCCCCTTTTGTAAAAAAGAAAGCTCCAAGATTCAATGAAGAAGGTGATGGCAGTGCAAGTCCCAATAAAAAAGGGCAAGGTAATCATGGAGGTACAAGAGCAAAAAGGGGAGACTCAGGTGGGAAGTAGTAACGGACCCAAATAGAGGCTAGAAAATATCAAGGAGGCTGGGGTTAAAGATCATGATGAATTTGAAAAAAAAAAAAACTAAGCAAATTGTGGTTACAAATGACAATACCAAGAGAAATTTGCAGAAAGAGATTGACATTGAAGCTATGAAGACAAAATTAGATATTGGTAATGATACTGGCAATAATGTTGAGATGAAAAACAGGAACATCTATAATATGCAGAAAGATGAGCCATTAAAAAGTGGAGGTCCTGAAAATGATCAAGCAGCTGAAATTGAAGAATACACTTAGACTAACGGCCCTCAGAGTGGTGTTGATAATGGGGTGATTAATAATGTGAAAATCAGGAAATTTCATCGCCTAAAAAGAGATAGAAATCAGATATATATGCATGAAGTAGTTCATAATGAAGAAAAGTGAAAGAGGAAGCTAGAGCAAGAGTCTAATATCAATAATTCTGGAAAACGTCTTTGCTCTGTTGATAAGCAAAATTCCGATTTGGTGGTGGCTGATATTCAGCCCCACCTAGAGCCATGAAAATAATATGTTGGAACCTTCGAGGGGTGGGCAACTCGAGGACGTTCGCGGACATTAAGGATGTTGCTAACATCTATAAGCCCTTGGTGTTATTTCTTTCGAAAACCAAATGTAACGATGCTAAGATTGATTCTATTAAAGTTCTTTTGAACTTTGAAAATGGGTTTGCAGTTGATAGTAGAGGTTTGAGTGGAGGTTTGGCTTTGCTATGGAAAGATTACATTGATCTTAGCATCCGTTCATTTTCCAAAAACCACATTAATTGCATTATTAAAGATAATTGTAAGAGTTGGAGATTTACTGGAATTTACGGCTAACCTGAGTCCAATTTTAAACACTTCACTTGGGAATTGATGTACAGATTAAACAACGAAGTGAATGTGCCTTGGCGTTTAGGGGGAGATTTTAACGAGGTATTATGGCCTAGTGAAAAGAAAGATGGTTATATGGAAGCCTCAGGCTCTATGGACCAATTTAGAAAAATGATTGATGATCTCAATTTTCAAGATTTGGGTTTCCACGGATGTATAATAGATGGACGAATGGTGCCCCCATTTTCAAAAGACTTGATCGTTTTCTAGGCAATGAAGCTTTTGGTTCCCTCTTTCCATGCCTTAAAGTCAATCATCTTGATTGGTTTGCCTCTGATCACAAGCCTATATGTATTGACTTAGAAGGAGTTTCTGGCTGGAATAGAAGAGGTCATTCTCGGTTTCGTTTTGAGAAGTTCTGGATAAAGGATGATGACTATGCTGAATTGGTTCGGAATGGTTGGAATATTAATAGTCATATTGTTCAAGGATTGCCTGGTGTGCTATCTAACTGCAGGAATCAATTGTGGAGTTGGGGAATTCGAAAAAAAAAAAAAAAAGAAAAGAAAAGAAAAAAAGGAAGCTAATAACATGCACATTCTAATTAGAGAAGAATTTTCAAATGTGAATAGTTCTGATTTTAGAAAAATTCAAAGTCTTGAAAGAGATCTTGATGTCTTGATTATTGATGAAGAAAAATACTAGAAGCAACGTTCCAGGGAGAATTGGTTGCGTTAGGCAGATCGCAATATGAAATGGTTCCACAAAAAAGCTTTGGTTCGAAGGGCCAAGAACGTCATCAGTGGAGTGTTTGACAACAATGGATATTGGGTTAATTCTGAAGAGGGTCTCCAAAATACTTTCAGGGATTACTTTGTTCAACTGTTTAATTCCTCTAATCCCAGTGAAAACAATATTGATTTGGCTTTGGAGCACATCCCAGTGAAAGTTACTGAGGAAATGAATAGTGATCTTTGTGCTCCTTTTTCCGAGGAAGAAGTCAAAGTAGCTCTTTTCCAGATGTTTCCAATTAAAGCCTCCGGGCCTGATGTATTTCCAGCTCTTTTCTTCCAGAAATATTAGAGTATTGTGAAAAATAAGACAGTTAAATCTTGTTTGGATGTGTTGTCTCAAAACACTTCCGCCAAGGATATTAATCATACGCACATAGTCCTTATTCCTAAAAAGAATAAACCAGTTGAGGTGGGAGAGTTTAGGCCTATCAGCGCGTGTAATGTTTGCTATAAAATCATATCTAAAGTGATAGTTAACAGAATGAAGGGAATTTTGAACCAAATTATATCAGAAGTTTAGAGTGCGTTTGCCCCTAGCCGCCTAATATCAAATTGTCTCCTTGTTGGTTACGAATGCATTCACTGTATTTCTACAAAAAAGGCTGGAAGAGATGGTGAGTTGGCTTTTAAGATCGATATGAGTAAGGCATATGACAGAATGGAGTGGGAATTCCTTCGTTGTGTAATGCGGCGGTTTGGTTTTTGCGAGCAATGAGCTGATTATGGACTATGTATCCTCAGTATATTTTTCTGTTCTCTTAAATGGAAAAGTTGAAAATATCTTTTATCCAAAGAGGGGGCTTAGATAGGGAGATCCTCTTTCCCCCTATTTGTTCCTATTATGCTCTAAGAGCCTTTCCTGTCTGTTATCTGCCGCTCAAAGAGCTAGATCTATTGCGGGTTGTTCAATTGCTCGTAGGAGTCCAGCTATTTCCCATCTTTTCTTTGCTAATTACAATTTGTTGTTCTGCACAGCGAAGATCCAGGAGGTATTGACCATAAATAATATTTTGAGTATATATGAAAAGAGTTCTAGACAATGCGTGAATTTGCCTAAATCAACAGCTTTATTCAGTCCAAATGTCTCGTTGAATACTAGAAATTATTTGGCTGGATGCTTGCAAGTCCCTATTGTTTCTAACCTTGGCCTTTATTTGGGTCTCCCCTCTCATTTCTCTAGAAATAGGTCTTTGGACCTCAATTTTATTAAGGAAAAAGTGATGAAAGTGGTTAATGGGTGGAAAAGTAATTTTTTCTCCGTTGCAAGAAAGGAGATTCTCATCAAAGCAGTGGCTCAGGCAATCCCAACTTATGTTATGTCCTGTGTCAAGTTCCTCCAGTCCCTTTGTTATCAGTTATCTCAAATCATGGCAATGTTTTGATGGGGCTCTACGGCTTCTAAATCTAAGATTCATTGGACACATTGTGAGGGGCTTAGCTATTCAAAGGACATGGGAGGTCTACGCTTCAAAGACCTTGAGGGTTTTAATCAATCGTTGGTAGCTAAACAAGTATGGAGATTGTTATAGTACCCATCCTCTTTGGTTGGAAGACTTTTCAGGGAAAAATATTATCCTTCTTGATCAATTTTAGAAGCTAAAGAGGGCCACAGATCTTCCTTTATTTGTAAAAGCCTCCTATGGAGCAAAGACTTACTTAAAAAAGGTATAAGGAAACGCATTGGCAATGGATTGGATACTCGGGTTTTTAATTCTCCCTAGATCCCTAGGGGTAATTCTTTGAAATTGATCACTATTCCGAATCCATTGTTGAAGGATCTTTGTGTTTCTAATCTTTTGACTAGCAGCGGAGTTTGGAACAGAAAATTGATTCACAACTTATATGGCCTGTTGATATTGAAGTTGTGCTTACAATTCCTATTTGTGCTTTCTCTCTTCCGGATAAGTGAATGTAGCATTATTCTAAAGATTGAGTGTTTTCAGTTAAAAGCGCAAACAAGCTCTTCCTAAATTCTAAGACAGAAGAATCTCCCTCTTGCTCGGATATTCTAATCAAATGGTGGAGGAAAGTGTGGGGTTTGTGTGTGCCCTCAAAAATCAAAATCCTCAGTTGGAAAGTGTTTCATAATCTTATCCCTACTATGCAGAATTTATATAACAAAAAAAATTTCCAGTCTTCTATATGCCCATTATGTAATCTTTAGGAAGAAAATTTAATACATACCCTGTTTTTGTGTCGGCATGCTAAAGTGTTGTGGCTGGCTTTGCTCCCTAAGAGTGTAAACCTGGTTGAAGAAATGATCATGTTTCAAGATATTTTGATCAAAATTTTTAGGGCTCTTCCTCTCTAGAATTTTGAAATTTTTTGCGTAGCTATATGGGCTATTTGGTCTGATAGGAACAAGTTGATAAGAAAGGAAAATATTCCCGAAGGTAGCGACAGGGCTGAGTGGGTTGAAAAGTACCTCAAGGAATTCCAACGAATGATCTAGAAAAGAGTTGATGATGAAAATTGTCCGTTGATGCTGCTTGTCATCCAAATTTGTGTAAACACAGGTTGTGGTGCGATTATCAGAGACCATCGGGGGGCTGGAATTCTAGCTGAAGCTTCTTTTCTTGATGTGGGGTTCAATGCTTTTGCTGCAGAAGCCATGGAGTTGATTAGAGGTCTCAAGCTTGTGTTGGAGGCTGGTTTGAAGAAAGTTTTTGTTGAATCAGACTCAAAACTCTTGGTGGAAGCAATTGCAAATGGGAGTTGGCTGGATTCTGGATATGGAGCTCTGCTGGGAGAAATTAGGAGGTGTTTGGTGGAGGGTTTAAAATAACCCCTCCACCAAAATGAGAGTTTAAAATAACACCTCAATTTCTTCTTCTTTTTTTTCCTTTTTTTAAATTTATTTTTCAACACTTTTATAATTAAATATATTTTGTAATTTTAAATTAATTTTTTCAAAATCAATTTTAATTTTAATTTTTTTTTTTTGAACTATGTGATTTTTTTTTTTTAAATTAAATAATTGAAATTTGTTTGTCTTTATGATATAATATAGTAAAAAGATATTTTTTGGATTTAAAATTAACAATAATTTTATAACCAATTTCGTATTTTAAATTATATTTTGTTATTTAAAATTAATTATAGTTTTATAATCAATTTTATTTATTTTGTTTAAAATTTTTAATTAATATTTATATGTTTACTATCATTAAGTTTAAACTAATTAATTATAATTTTTACTTATTTAAATAATATCATATTTTCAAAATATGTTTTATAATTTGAAAATAACAATAATATTATATTTGTTTTTTTTTTATTCTCAACTTTTTTATTAATTTGTATTCATCTAACATAATATGAATGATTTATCATTAATTCACTAATTATCATAAAATCAGTTATTTTACAAATTTTTTAAAATATAAAGTAAAATTCACAACCTAAATCAATTATTATAGATAAAAATATGTTTTTTCTCGTTTTTTTTTATAAAAAACTCACCATTTTTTTTTAGTTATGTTTTGTAATTTTAAAGTAGTGATATTTTTTTTATAATTGAATTTATTTTTTGTTAAATATTTTATTTATATTTTTTATCTACCTAATTTTTTTTTCAAATAATTAATAAAAATTGTTTTCGTCTACCTAATAAAGTATTTTTAAAAATTATTTTTTGAAATTTAAAAATCGACTATAACTTTATATTCAATTTCACATTTCAAAAATAAATCTGTAATTTAATATAGTTTCCTAATCAATTATTTTTTTAAAAAAACATTTTTATTAGAATTTTTTGTATACTTGATATCATTAAGTTTGAGTATTTAATTGAAATTTATTGTCCATCACATAATATTTTTTTAAAAAAATCAAACTAGTTAATTTGTAAACTTTTTATGTGATTATTTAAAATAAAATTCATATCATAAAAAAAATATTATGATGAATACCAAATTAAATAATATTAGTCAAGAAAGTTATAAATATAATATATTATTTGAGATTTGAAATAATAAAAAATTAAAAGAAATTATTTTTATTAAAAAAACTCATAAATGTCAAATCATTCATAATAACAAAAAGAACTCTACTACAAAAATAACATTCAAACGAGCTTTTATTATAACCTCTCTAAAAATAAATACATCCAAACGAGATCTTATTATAATTTCTCTACTAAACTCTTCACAATTTGTCATCCAAACACCTCTTTAAAATAATCTCTCAAAATAACTCTTCAACCAAACATCTCTTAGGGATTTGGTTAAATCTGATTGTTTTCTGATCATTTCCTTTATTAATAGAGATGCTAATGCTCATCATATAACTCAATGGGCTTGTAATGTTGGTATTTCTATGTCTTGGGCTTATGATTTTCCTCCTTGGTTGGGGAGTGTATTAAGGGAAAATTGTTCCCCTGTTGATTTGGTTGGGCTTTTGCCCTGAACAATAAAATTTCTTGCTTCTCAAAAAAAAAAAAAAAAAAAAACTAAATGATAAAAAGAAAAGGCAAAGAAGTCCGAAAAACCGACACATCCCATTTAGTTAACCAAGTGAAAAAAAAAAAAAATCTAAATTGAACTCGAGCCGTCACCGAACAAAACAAAAAAAAATCAAACTAAAGGAACATTCTAACAAAGAGAAAAATCTCAGGTACAATGGACAAGAAGTAACTAAACTTAAAAAAAAACAGATTTGATAACTATCTTCAACACTTCCGAAGATGAATTTTGAAAAACCTTATAAGATAATCCGTCCATCATAAATTTTACTGAAGTATATGACTCCACCAAATTAACTGAGAATAAAATTGATCTCATAGAGCTACCTATGATGGGAAACTACCACGTTAGGTTTGGAGAGAGATGGGGCCGGTTATATTCTCATAGGGGGAGCGACCACCCTGCACAAATGTCAAAACAACGCCAAAGAAGCCCAAACTAAGGAGATCTTGTCAAGCGCACTGGATCGATTGTGGATGTTCCTCTTTAAAGCTGCTTGGCTTCTTTCCGATCCTCTGAGAGTAGAGCATATTCTCTCCTCTCCTTTCCATCCAGAGCGAACTAATGAGTTTGAGTTAATGAGGTTTCATGCGTAAGAGTCAGACTACTACTATATGATAGAAGAAGTGCAGTAAGAATCTAGAGAATCTTTCGGCGGATTTATTCTAAGGTAGACTTTTTTCACAAAAAAAACATGTAAAATCATTTGTATGAACATCCTTTGTCCACAAGCTTCTTCTTTGAACGCATCACACCTTTCAATGTGACTCCAATTTAAGGAACAAAACAAACGACAACTGAAATGACCTTAAAATTAACGAGAGGAAAACACAAAAAGCAAAAATGGGTAATTGTTTTGGGTACCCTTTGAGATCTAAAAAATACTTCCTATATTTTTAAATTTTCTTGCACGAATGCCTTCGGCCAACACAAAATTTCTAACGCTTGAGTGCTTTCCGTTCTGCTCAATATGAACACTATAAAAAAAACTTCGAAGCTTAAGTGCAGCCCTTTTTGAAAAAAAAAAAAATCTTCTGAAATACGTGTTTGTTATCACCGCCAACACCCAATTAATATTGTTAATTTAAGATTTAATATCTTACTGATTGTCGATGCAACCAAATATAGATGACTTCTACCTCGTGTGCATAAACTAACCTAAACATTGCCCAATCACAAATGGTCATACAAATATGGGATGATGATTAGTTTCAAATTTGACTAAAATTTGGAAGGAAAAAAATAGTTTTCAAAATCTTGTTTTTGTTTTGAAATTTTGTTAACATTCATATACTTTCTTAAGAAAAAATAGATAAATTGTAGGAAAGTTAAAAGAAAATTGTAGTAAAAATAAATTTAAATTTCAAAAATAAAAAACAAAAAACTGAAAAGCTATACGTATGAATGGTGTGATATGAAGTGTTATTTTAATGATGAAACTTAGTGAATTTTGTATTTAATCTACTTATGAATTAATTTCTGAATTTCTTTTATGATAATGGGTGGGTTGAATATATTATTTTGTAATGTAATGAGTTACAAAATGTCCATAAATGTCATATATGACATGATAATATATTTTGATAGTTGCTTAAATATCAATACAACCTCAACCTAGGAGGGATGTAGATAAGCAACAAAAACTCGGGTACACTAGTAGCATAATGCCCTATAACTTAACAATCAAGAGGTTATCAATTCAAACCTCATCGATCGAAGAAGAAAAAGAAGAAAAAAAAAAAACTACTATTACATTACAATTTCTTCTGCAGGACCATTAGTGAGCCATTGATTGCAGACTGGGAATATATTATGATGTTAAAGACCACAATAATTTGTTGTGGTTCATAAAAGAAACAAGCAATATTATGATGTCAAATTGAATCTCATCTCATGTACATAGAATAAAGAATTCATGACTTCCCTTCCTCCATCATTAAGCTCTAATTCCATTGCATATAAACAAGTTCAACAACAACCTTCCTTGTTCGAGCTCAAGTTCGAGGGCGGGGTTGAAACCCAAGCCCACCCTGGGTCACCCGCCTCCCGAACACTCCCTCTATTCACATAGGCTCATTGGTGTGCCAAGAAACTGCAATGTCTTGCAACTTAGCTTTAAAATCCCCCCAATGCATGCTCTCAAACTCCAATTTGGATTCAGCTACCTTAACTTCCACCATTGACAAATTAGAAGTGATTTCCAAAGCTTCCACCAACAAAATGATCCTCCCTTTCCCCAACCCAATTGCTCCACTTTTCCCTTTCTCAACTCTATAACCCAATTCCCCACCAATCTCTGTTACCCTCTCTTCAACCCTTTCCAAACTCACCCCAGTTGTGAATCTCTTCTTCTTACAACAATCTGCATTCTCAAACAACCCAGATAGATCCAAACCAGATGACATTGAAATTATATCAAATGCATTCAATCCCGAAACCCCCATTTCAGATTTGTAATTACCTAACGATTCGAACAAGCTCCTGTTGTTCGTTTGCGGCTTCGATCGCAGCGACTTCTTGTACCACGAATGCCGCATCAAAATCTCCATTCCAATCCTCGTGTTTGGATTCGGATCCAGCAGTTGGAATATCAAATGCCTAGCCGGCTTCGATATCGTATCCGGGAATTGATATTCCCTTCGGTACACCTTCTTGTACATTGCCATCAAATTGTTGTCGTTGAATGGGAGGTGGCCGGAGAGCAAGACGAAGAGTATAACGCCGCAGGACCAAGCGTCGGCCTTCGCTCCGTCGTAGCCTCGCCGTGAAACAACCTCCGGGGCAGTGTAGGCCGGGGTTCCGCAAGCCGTGTGGAGCATTCCGTCCTTGATCTGCTCCGGCAACGACGAGAGCCCGAAGTCGGAGACCTTAAGGTTACCGTCTTCGTCGAGGAGGAGATTCTGCGGCTTAATGTCGCGGTGAGCGACGCCGCTTTGGTGGCAGAAATGGAGGGCGGAGACGAGCTGTTGGAAGTAGCGGCGGGCGGAGGATTCCGTCAAGCGGCCGCGGCGGAGGAGCTTGGCGAAGAGCTCGCCGCCGGAGGCGTAGTCGACGATGAGATAGATCTTGTTCTTCGTCGCCATAACTTCGTGGATTTTGAGGATGTTTGGGTGGTGTTGGAGGCGGCGCATGACGGCGATCTCACGGAGGATGCAGGGTTCCATGGCGGCGTCGATAGTTTTGTTCTTGTCGATGATTTTGACGGCGACGACGGAGTTATCGGCGAGGGAACGGGCCTGGTAGACCTTGGCGAAGCTTCCACGGCCGAGAAATTTGCCTAATTGGTACTTGCCGAGGAGGGTGGCGCCGGTGGGCAGCGGCGGGAGCGGCGGAGGGGTGGGCGGACCACCGGGCTCCATGGCGGAAGATCGGTAACGGAAACCGGAGATTGCGGAGGAGGACGGCGGCTTTGTTCTAATTTCAAAGTTAATGTAAAAAGGGTTTTATAGGCTTTAATTTTCGAGTTTCTTTTTTATTTTTATTTTTTCGTCCATGGAAATTCCATGGGTTAAGGATCCTTTTGTTATATTACCCAAAATGCCCTTTGACGTGTTTGCTATTTTTTTAGTCCGTTGTTAAGGGGTGGTCAGGTTTTGAAAATATGTGGGAAACGTTTTCTTTCCCTAAATTAAACTACTACTAAATTAGTAAATTATGTTTCTTTTTCTAGTCGATTATCATTTTCAAAACATCAATTTGTGCAAATTGAATGGAATTGAGTTGGCTGATCTAATTTTGAATGTTAATTATACGAAACTTGGGCTGCGTATGAGTTGTAGATAACTTTATTTGAGCTAATCTTAATGGAATTTAAAATTAAAGTTCAATTTGATTTTTACTTCTCAGTTTTTGCAGGTTGGAACTATGAAATTATATATATAGCAAAGTGTATGGTGGGTATGCTTATTATCAGGTGACACAAGTATTTGTCATACATATGTTTAATTTTTTTTGTTTAATAAAATTAAAAAATACAAGTAAAAAGTATTGAAAAACTAAATAAATACATGGGGAATATTTATGTGTCGGTAAGTTTTATTCTATGTGCATATTAGAGTAATTCCATATTTTTTCTGTTTACAATTCATCTTGCAATTTTTAAATTCATGTATTTCATTTGGACTTTATTTACACATTTTTTGTTTGAGACGGATGTGTTTGAGCAACGGATGGATTATTATAAACCGTAAAGTATTATAATAGTAAAAGTTATACTAACTTGCATTTTAGTGCAAATTATCATAATATATGTTATGATAATCAATATCGTTGATAGTAGGCTATTATAACATGGATTACGATAATATATATTTTTACCATAATTTTATCTTAAGGTAGTAGTGTAATGCTCTAAGGTGGTGTTTTGAGGCAGAGGCGTAATACATTAAGGTAGCATCTTCATGCAGTGGCACCGTGTAACGTTACTCTCAAGTTAAGTAAAGGCTTATATGAAAGGTGTTTAGTAAATTTCAGATGCAATCAACATAAATCTGGTAACCCATTATACTTAGCATATACTTGTATTTTTTTAAAAAATAATATATACTTGTACGTTGTCAAATCGTGAAATGGAGCATGTATCGAAATTCAATTTTAATGTATCGTGTTTCGTAAATTTCAGTTTTATAAATAATTATTAATTTATATATATATAACAAGTTAAAATAACTTCAAAATATATAGATATAAAAATGTTTAATTCTACACACTTAAAATATAAGGAAATGAAACATCAACTAACTTTAAAAAAAAAAAAAAAAACATTTAAAAAAAATAGAACTCAATTGTTTTTAAGTAAAAATCTTCAACTATTGAATTCATTATCTTCAAAATCATCGGCCAGCAGCTTATCACTGTTTTGTTCATGTGCCTCTTCTTCATTGTCTTCTTCTACTACTTCAATAATTTCTTTTCCTTTGACATTTTTATAATTTTTGGATAGATATCTAGGTTCTAATAAAAAAATATGTATATATAAAAAATTAGAATAATTTATGAAAAATATATAATTGCAAGCATAGAAAATTCATTACTTCTCTTCCTTTTTTTGCTACTCCCGGTTTCTGAGATCTCAAAACATTCATTCACATTCATACAAAAAGCATCATTGGGAAATGTTGGATCTTCTTTTTCTGTAATCCATTCATCATTAGATTCTAAATCTGAATAACAAATAGGATCATATGACTCACCTTCTAAAATCCTCTTCTTATGCCTTGCTTCTAATTGGAGATTATATTTTACAAATACAAGTGCACACTACCTTTGTTGTTACAAACGATTTCTTCTCTTTGGATGAACCTAAAAATAATTAAGGTTAATAATTTAATATTAAATATAACTATAAAATTGATTTTTCATAATATCATACCTAATCAAATGTACTCCAATTTTTCTCACATCCGGTTGCACTACAAGTCAAACTTAGAATTCTAATCGCAAGATTTTGAAGCTCTTTGTAACTGCCACCATATAAATTCCACCAAAATGCTTGAATACAATAAACATACATTTTAATCATAAATTCTATTTATTCTTGGAAAATTGAAGCTAATAATTTTGAAAGACTTTAATTTAATACCTGGTTGTTTTTTGTGACGCATATCTTACCATGGGTGAAGGACACAACCTCTGAATAGTTTGATAAAGTCTCATCTTGACCTCATAGTCAGCATTGAATTGAGAATCATAATGAAACATATATATATATAGATGTGTGTGTATTGATCTTTATAATCTTATTAATAATAATCTTATTAATAATTTCTCTGAATATTGTTGAAATTTTTCTCAATTTGTTCTTTTACTTTGTCTATTGCTTTATATATATAGCTCATTGCAGGCCTTGCAATCACCATCAACAAGTCTAATAACTTTCACCAAAGGGATAAAACATTTTAAACAATACTTTATTGATGACCAAAAGTTTGAATTGGCCAGAATAATCTTCATAATAGTAGCTCTATCAGTCCTCTTTGTATAATTACTTCTTTGCCAATCCTCAGACCAAACATTGCTCTCAAACCTATTTTATTTTATATTAAGATTCGTAAAGTCAAATATGAAGTTGCAAATCGTGTTACACCAGCCCTTATTAGTTCTCTTCCTTTAGTATACTTCCGCATAAGGTTTAGAACCCAAGAGTGTCGATAAATATAAACAGTAACTTTTCTTGCTTTCGACACCGTATCACTATGTAAACACATATCTCCAATATCAGATAAAATAAAATCTAGACAATGTGCAGCGCAAGGAGACCAAAATAGTTGTTTATGTTTATCCATTAACATTTCTCCGGCTTTAACATAAGCAGATGCATTGTCTGTTACCAATTGAATTACATCATCTTTATCAATTTCATCTATCACTGAATCTAGTAATTCAAATAAATTATCAGCACTTTTGTAGATTTTTTAGGTATCAACACTTCTTAGAAATACGGTGCCTCAAGGATGATTTACTGAAAAAGTTTGTGATTGACCGATTTTTCCCATCTGTCAACCATCAGACATCAATGTACATCCCATTTTTTTCATTTACTTCTATACTTTTCCAACAACTTCATAGTGATTGTTTCCACCTCTTTCTTTAAAAAAGTACATTTAACTTCATGATATGAAGGAGGTTTTAGTCCACGACCAAATGAACCAACCGAGTCTAACATAGTTTTAAAATAATGGTCTTTGACTTAATTAAAAGAAAGTGTATTTGCATAAAAAAATTTCGAAATATCTTTACAAACACTTTCTCTTGTGTCTTTCTTCCACGTACTATTTAAGGTAAATAGTATTAGATTTTTGCATGCCTTTCCTAAAGCATTGGCCATAAGTTTCTTATTTCCATCAAGAGCACTTTCATCATGGAAATCATCTCCATCTTTACTTTTTTTTATTTTCATTCAATAAGCTCTTGAAAAAAATCTTGAATCTGAAACTTTTGAACATGGAGCAACATCTTTCCTAGTATGTGCTAAATGTTGGTTAATCCTATAAATGCCTTTCCCCATAACAATTTCCACAATGAATACACTTTAATTTGAGTCTCTTATCTGTTCCATCTTCAATTTTTTCACAATGGTCTCATGTGGGGTCACAACTTTTTCCTTTACTTTCATATCCACCATTTTTATAATATAAAAGTATAAAAGAATAAAATAGCAAGGAAAAAAAGATATTTTAGCTTAGATCAATGAGTCTTCAAATATTGATCTTTTCCAAATTCCAAATTTTGAATAAAGTTTCAACGGTTCAAATCTTCCACAAAGTTTTAAAAAAAATCTATTACTTTTGAATTATATATAATATGGGGATGAAATATGAATGGTCATTTAATTGAAGTATTTCAATCATTTAAATATATATATTTATTTATTTATTGAAGATATTAATATTCTATAAAACAAATATTAAATTATATTGCAAGTTTCCATAGAATTTTTAAATATTATTTCATCCCATCTAATTTTTTAAATATTTTTATTTGTTTCTTGAAGTTTGAATATGAAATTTCTTATCGATTGGTATTCTTCAGGCGATTGATATTTTTTCATTAATTGCAATGATAAAAATGGAAAGGTAACTCATTACATTTATATTAAAAAAATTTAAAAAAGGAGAAAATTTCTAACGATCAGTATTCTTTAAAAAAAAAACGTTTGATATTTTCCATTGATTGCAATGATAAAAAATGACAAATCTAGTTTATTAAATTGATATTAAAAAGTAAAAAAAATAAAATAAAATAAAATAAAATAAAATAAAATCTTAACTTCTCTTCCCTAGCCGCCAAGCCTTTTTAGTTCTCTTTCTCTCTTCGTCTCTTTCTATGTATTCATCTCTGGAGTAAAAAATGAACGCATCTTTCTTCTCTTCTTTGCTAGTCACTTTGACAACCTTGTGGCTGCAACAGTAAAAAAAGGTATGATTTGTTTTTTTATAGAAACGTTCTAATTCACCCGAGAATCATTCCATTTTTCCTCAAGAAACGTTTGATAGAGAAGATTTGCGATTCAAAAATACGATCTAAATTGATTTCCTCTTGATTCGTTTCAAATCCTACATTTTGAATCGCAAAACGTACGTTTTTTGTACCCATGCGCTTGTATTTATATCTGAATAATTGAGTCATGTCATTGCTATTTGATAGTATATTTTTGTTTATTAATACACTTGTATTTGTTATTCTTGTTAAATTTCTGGCATTTCTGTTACAAAGAGAATTTTTCAAAATGCTATTTTTGGTTAATATTTCAGTCTTTAGTTAGTGGCTGTTTTTTAGTTGTTAGTTGCAGTATTTTTTACTCAATCAATTTTTTTTTTTACATTACGACAAAATAGGAAGTTTGTTATTTCAACTTAGTATAAATTCTCCAATTTCATTCAATAAGATATCCAAATTCTCCATCTCTTCTGTAAGTTTTGTTTAAAAGCTTTTTATTACTATCTGTATTAACAGTGGTATCAGAGCTACTACTAGATCTTACGGGACCAAAATCAACAAAAAAAATTCAATCCAAAAACAAAAGCCTTTTTAACCCAAAAATCTGAATGTCATCTAGCAGCCAAGTTTTAAACTCTCCTATCATTTTTACTGGTCAAAATTATCATATTTGGTCAGTAAAAATGCAAAGCCTTTTTGGAAGCTTATGATCTTTGGGAAACCGTAACAGAAGAAATACCAGACCCTGTTTTACCAGAAAATCCTACCATAAACCAAATCAAATTCAACAGTGAGCAAAAGGTAAAAAAATCTCAAGCCAAGTCACTTATTCAAAATGCAGTTGCAGGCTCTGTTTTTTACAGAATTATGGCCTGCAAAACTGCAAAGGAGGCTTGGGAAAAATTGAAAGAAGAATATAGAGGCAGTGATAGAACACGTCAAATGCAAGTGTTGAATTTGAAAAGAGAATT
>JBBMKA010000020.1:4244269-4259547 GCA_037833695.1 Sechiopsis laciniata | reverse complement strand
ATAAATGAATTATTTTGAAATTTGTGCTGCAAATATAATACAACAGATAGAATGTGCTGCTGATGGTAAATTCTCTTATTAAAAATTAGTTATTTTGATTGATTTGAAATGAATACTTAAAAATAAGTTATTATAAATGAGTTATTTTGATTGATTTGAAATGGATGCTTAGAAATGAGTTATTAGAATTGTGTTATTTTGATTGATTTGAAATGAATGATTAGAAACAAATGATTAAAAATGAGAAATTATTTTTAAAAGTTAAAAAAAAGATGAATCAGTAAAAACAAATGTAGATTTTCGAAAATGAAATAGTAAACCCTCTTTAAATATGACAAACAACTTCATCAATAAAAAAGGGTCATCCAACCCTCTTTAAAAAATAATAATGACAAATTTTTAAAAAAATACAAGAAAAGAAAAGGTGAAACCTATAAAACTGTGGGTGGGATTATAAACAACTTTCTAGAAGCTGCATATAAAATTGAAGAGTTCCTTTTTTTTTCTTCCTATTTTGAAACTTGACATGGAGTGAAATTTTGGAGAAACCAGTGCAATCTCATTTCTCATTTAATAGCTAATTTCCTTAAAAGAGAAAAAAAAAATCACAATTAATTATTCAATATAATTGTAAGATATATATATATATATATATATTAATTATAACATTAATGATTATAAAATTGACAATTACACATGAGAGTCAATTGTAAAAGTAAAAAAAATTTCTTCCCCATATTTAAAAAGGAGAAATCTTTAACCTAAATTTTCACATTTGCAGTTCTCTCTTTGCTTGACAAGACAATGTACAACCTTATTCCAATTGGATATTTGCACTGTGATTTGGACCTAATGTATGTAGTAGGATTATGTGTCTTGATACAATTAATTTTTGTTTCTTTTATTTTTTTTTTAAATAATGATTCTCAATTCTTAAATCATTAATGAAAAAGAAGAATTGCTTGCAAAAGTGGAGATTATTAGCTTAGTTGGCCGTATTTTTCTTTCTTTTTCCAATAGTTAAAGCCTGACTTTGATGAGTGGGATTGACAAATATGGTATTTTGCTTTTGAAACGTTTGAAAGTTATATATGGGTTAAAATGGTTGTAAAATAATATACCATTCTGGATGCTACTCATTCTACCTTCAATAAAATTTAAAATTAATATTTATGATAAGTTCTTCGGAATTTTTTTATGTATAACAAAAAAAAAAAAACCCAAGAAATTACATACAATTTGTATGTGATTTCTTTCAAAAAAAAAAAAAAAATGATGAGTGCGAATGTCTTTCAAAAAATTATTTATATATATATATATATAAAGGAATTTCTATAAAATAACTAAAATGTCCACGTTTAAAATCAAGTGAATTAATTGACTTTAATTAATTAAATTCATTGAAAGTAAGTAAGTTCATCTAATTGAAAGTCCGTTCAATTGATTGAAAGGATGTAAGTTCAATTAAAATTGAAAAAAAAAGACAATTTTAAAATATTAAAAAAGGCACCGAAATCTCTTATAAATGAAATACTTTTTTAAAAAATGTTATAGTTAAATTTTTGAGGTAAAGGTTGTCTATCTATAACAATTTTTTTAAATTTCTTTATTATTATTATTTAAAATTGATCCAATAGAACAATAATTTGGTAGGTACAAATTTCATAAAACTTATTATATGACCAATTTTAAATTGTATTAAAAATACATAAACTCAAATTTGACATTTAAAATATGATGATCAAAATATTTTAAGTTTTAAAGTACAAAAACTAAAATGATATTTTAAATTATATATAAGTTATTTTTAGGTAATGAATTATGTTCATATTTATAAGGGAACTTATAAGATTAGTCAAATTTAGAAAATAGTTATAACTATGAACCTATAAAAAAAATATCAACTATAGTCATTGAAATTAATGAGTATTATTAAATACTTTTTTATAATATTGTACTAATAATACATAAAACTAAAAGTAATCGAATGGGTCAGTCACGCAATAGTTTTATTGTTTGGTTGTAAATTACTTCAATATCAGCGTCACACGTTTGAGCTCGAGAATCGGTATTTCTCCTCCCTTCCCCGATAAATATTTTAAAATTTATTTATATTTGTAATTATTTTGTGAGAAGAACTTATCCAATACCATTTCTCTATTTACGGTTTTTCATAATTTTAAAAGTTAACTAAAAAAATAGGAGTAATGTATAAAAATATAATAATTATCATAGTCAAATAGGATCTTGGAGAATCAAAATTTTATGAATAATTCATCAGAACTATTTTTTTTATAAATTAATTTTAAACAAATTTCTTTAACGGCCAAATAAAATCGATATATTGTTTGAAAATAGTTGAGTTGTTCGTATAAACTGGTCTGATCACTTATCAATTAAAAAATTGTCCAATATTATAGTTTTAAAGAGTCTATTACTCATCATTTAAGCTATTTTTTTTAATTGAAAAATCGGAATTTCTCTCCACTCTACCTAGAGTAATCATGTCTATTCCTAAACTATGTAGCAAGAAATATCAAAAGAATAGAGATACCAGAAGTGTTTACAAATTAATGTCACAACATTTAAGTTGTATTTACTTCTAAATTGAAACTAATAGAAAATGATATGTTAGTTTATTTATGCTAACATGAATATGCCATACTTATTAATGTAGTGACAAGCCTTCAAAGAAAAATGGCTTCTAATTAATTTTTTTAGGAATCTACTTGACCATTAATCTATACATATTTATATATAGGCCGATAAACAAAACAAGACATATTCATTTCAAAAAAAAAAAAGAAAAAGACATATTCATTATTTTAAAAATATTCAATAATGTAAAGGGTACTATTTTATAATTTATTGGTTGTTTCAATATGATTTCATTTGATTAGGGAAATAGTTTAAAATTGATCATAAGAATGTGGAGTTTAAAATTTTAAATGACAAGTTGAAAATTTATAATTTTTTCCCCCTTCAAGTTGCATATATATTTATTAATTTTGTTCGCTACATAAATTAATCAAAACAAAATAATAAACTTCGTTTTCTTTTATTCATTTATAACACTAGCTATAAAGTCCAAACTTTCCAAACTAGATCATTTCAATTTTATTAAAACCATAAGTGATTTAAATGTTAAAAAAAAAACACTCTAATAAAAGTAAAACATGAATCTACATAAGTGTGTATTGGCTAGAAGATAAAAAATTTTGCCAAATTATGAATTCAAAATTTTCATCTCAATTATTGTTGAATTAAAAATTAATGTTTAAAAACCTTCAAACAAAAACTTAGTTAAACTGAGATAGTTTTTGAAAAAAAAAATTGACATAATTGTATATCAAAGAATAATGATTTCGTGTCCCTCAGAATAGATGCTCAACGGCATTAGTGTACACTCGATGATCAAAAGGTCTTGAGTTCAAATCCTCCATCCAATTATTATAATTTCAAAACAAAGAAAAAATAAATAATGAGTTCGTATGTTTATTCTCCATTATTACAAAACTAGCACTTTACTTTTCTAACCTCAAATTATTTGATGGAACCTTGAGAATTGTTATAATTTAATACCCTTAACAACTAATTTGTCTCTTATTATATGAATAATTATTGGTCACTATTTTCAATAAACTATTGACAATACAACTAAGCTCAAAATACATCGTCGTAGAAGTACACACAATTATTTGAAATATATAAAGTTTTTAACCTAATTTTGTATCTAAAAAAAAGTCATATTCAACAAATTGATTTTAATTGACTTGTCAATACTCTGAAATCAATCTTATCAAAAAAAAAAAATCTGAAATCAAGGTGAACCTAAAGTCAAGGAGGAGAACTATTCAACTCTACGATATATTTGACCTTAATCCAACAAAAAAAATATATAATGAAAAGATATCCAAATTGGATATATTATTGGTCAAATATTATTATAAAATCAATTGATATACTTAAAAGAAAATGCTTATCAAAAAATTAAAATACTTTTTTTAGATAAAAAAAATTAACATACTAAAATATCCAATGAGCATCTTTTTCATGACCTAAGCTTTAGATAAGTTATTGTAAATAATTTATTCTCTCGATTGTGTCAATGATTATTTGGCTTGTACTATAACATTGTAATTTACTTTATTTTCAACGGGTATCCACCAAAAAATATATATACTAAAAAAACTAAAATTGGAGTTTGAGAATCTTAAATGGACCCATCAATATTTATTTAACAGTAGTAAAAATAAGTCAACTAGAACCAAGTTAATAATTTTTTTTTAAAAAAAAGAAAACAATCAAAATGTTTATGAGTTATCTTCCGTCCCAATTATTATAATCTCAAAAAAAAAAAAAAAAATAAAGCTTAATGAGTTAATATAAAAATAAAATTATAAATTGATAAATTCAAAATATATATTAAAATATAGTTGTCTAAATTTTGCACCTTAATATCAGTAAAAAGATTAATCTTATTTCCCGTCTTAAAAATTCATGATTTTCTTCTACAAAATTTAACTAAAACAAAGTAAATTATTTATATTATTACTTTTCGTATTTTGTTACCAATAAAAATAATAGTTCAACACCATGAATATATTAGTTCAAATGTAAACTCAAATTATTATTAACTCAAAACACTTATGATATTTTGTTCAACACAAACACAATTACGGAGTAAAAGTAATTTTTTGGAAAAGTATATTCATGCATAAACTTCAATAACATCTTTTTTTATTTATGAAGATTAAAATAAAAATATGATAAAGTAGTTTTGAAAAAAAAATTAATCCATAAAATTTAAAGGTTAAAATTGATCTCAATAATTTGATAAAAAAATTTTATAATTCTAAAACACAATTGTTACTTTTCTTTTTTTTTTTTTTTTTTGAGTACACACAATTGTTACTTTAAAGAGCCGTTTATAAGATTTTATAAAATTATGAAAACTATTTGTTTTATCAAATAATAAGAATAGAATTTATACATTGAAGTTGTATGAAATATTAAAATTAAAATTAAAAAAAAAAAATCAGATTATATGAATTAAATTATAATCTTTTATAATTTTTAAATAAGAAATGAAAGAAAATTGGTCTAAAACAAAAAGTTTTTTTATTTTTAAATAAATAAATCAGACTTTGTCTTCTTCTGGCTTCCGGCGGTCGAGATCGCACGAGTTTCACAGTAAAAAATAATTAAAAGAAATCGAAATTAAAAAGGGAAAGGCGAGTTCTGAAAAGACGAGAAATTATTATTTTTTATGTATAAATATTTTGCCATAAAAGCTTTTAAGTCGTCCAGCTGTTCCCTTTCGGGGAGCATATACTCTTCAATTCAATTCTATCCATAGAACTTTTTTTTTTTTTTTTTTTTTTTTTTTTTTTTTTTTTTTTTTTTTTTTTTTTTTTTTTTTTTAATTGAAAGAGTATCCATAGAACTTTATAAATAAATTAAAAGGTCTAAATATTATATGATTAATTGAAAAGTTAAAAAATCAAAAAATATATATATATATTCAGAAGTAAGATATAATCTTATTGAATTTGGAGAATTTTCTTAGACTCGTCCAAATTCCTTTTTTATTTTATTTTATTTTTTTCTATGAATCCAAATTTCTCCATTCATCAATTGATCAACCGCTTTAACAAACGCAGTTTTAGAGGAATTGTAAACACTCGGTCTATACTATAAAGTTATAATACGGAGGTTACTAACATGCATGAAAATTTGTAAAAAATTTGACATAATTTCTCCTGAAATATGGGTAAACCACACCTAGAAGACAAATCTTGGACACTTCAAAAACTTTTCAAATAAATATCCAACAAGATTCAGAAAACCTAGAAGTTTATTCAAGAAGTAAAACATGTAAATCCCAAGATCTCAGTTTCAAAACTAAACCGTTTAAGTACCAAGCTATTACAATAGTTTGTGGATAACAAAATGAATATGACTTAAAACTGAAATGTAAAAACATCATATGATTCAACGCAATAGACACATTCTCTAGGTCGATCCTCAGCTGCCTCAGGCATCCACCTTGGTGCTCACCTACAGCTATGGTTTAAATCTACAACCAACATAAAACAAAAAGTGGGTTTTAATGATTCGCACGGGGTGCACACAACATATAGAACTAAGCATACATAACAAAGCCTCTAATTAACATCCACTAGTGAACAGAAACTTATCCTAACTCTTGGGTACCCACGTCGTCGAGTCCGATGAGTATTGACAGTACACGCAGAGAAGTCGCACCTATCGATGCTCTGAGACCCAAAAAGCCACATCTCCTTGGCAGTCACGTGGCCAAGCCAAATGGTCATTAATAGTACTCGCGAAGAAGTCTCACAGGGCAATTCCTGAGACTTGAAAGCCATTACTAGGTCTTTATATTAAGCAAGGTAGATGTTCGATACTTTAGTGTAAATCATTAGAGTCGCCTAGGGAACTCTCAAGCCCCTCTAGCATGGTGCGGCGGACAAGAACATATCAGGTTCCTCCACAGTGCTAAATGAGTCGGCATCTCGACCAGTTGTAAATACGGATATCTGCTTAAGAATTAGCGATACTTGAAGCCAAAGCCTAGATCACGCATCTGCTCAATAGATTCAAAACTCATTTAGTTGGTGGTGTTCACACTATGCTAAAAGCGAATTCATATCGTCATGGTACACATGTTATCATTTATATTGACCTAAGTATCTCAAGTTACTCTTCTAGGTATCAAAATGGACTGTAGAAGCTTTGACTGCAGTCGGCTATCCAACATCGTTTATAAGACTCGACGATCAACGTGCCACCCTCAGGATGGTTGCAATCCACTCTCTCCACGAGCATAACCTCTTAAATCTCACTGTCTGTATCCGTTTGGGAATGTCGGCCACATCTGTCCACCTCTATAAATTATCCCATGACGTGAACAAGAACCATGAGAACTGGAGTCTCATATGCCTAAATGTAGACTATTTCAGGCAACTAGGCAAACAACCATATAATACATCTTATAGAGAAACATAAGCTATCTCATACAACTCTACATCTTGTTAGGCGTAGATAATGCCCTATTTACTAATTGGTCCTCTAGTTTTCCTAACCATTCAAATCGACCCAACCTTATAATTAAACACCAATTTGAACCCCATCTAATTTCAATTCCTTTAAAAATTGACCTATTTCAATATTAATTTAAATTGGAAGCCCCATGATTTTTATCTCTTTTATTTAAGCCCCTAAATTTTTATTTTCATAGAAATTGATCTCGGCTTGTAATTAAATTCACCATAAGGTTCTTTACTTAAGTATAAGGAATCCTCTTAAGAGTTTTAATGAGTTAAAACTCATTCAACCCCGTACAGGCGGTTTGTCACATGGCTTTGTGTGCCATGACCTCCCAAAATTTTGTGCTTTTTATTTTATTTTTTTATTTTTTTATAGAAGTTGGCTCACACATACTTGACATATTTTAATATTTTTTGTGCCATGCATATACAATAGTGTTTCCAAAGTCTGAATTTTGTAAAAAAAAAAAAAAAAAGTTGTATACAAATGTAAGTTCTATCTGTATTTTAATATTATTTCATTATGCACATAAGATGTGGTCACCTAAATTTTGAAATTTGTAATATTTTATTAAATAAAAATAACTTTATAAAATAATTCAAATTTGATCTCTTAAAGTAAATTTTCTGGATTCATTCTTACTGTTGGGACGAAACCAACACACAACAATAAAAATAATAATTAAATAAGGATGATGACGTGGAAGGGTTATGATTTTGCCTAAGCGAAATCTTTGCTTTAATTCAACGAAAGTGCGTGTGCGTAGTTTTTCAAAGAATGTACAAGTATACACGGTCCTGTTGTAACAAGTTTTAAAGTAAGCAAAATTCCTCTCCACGGGGATTAGTTATTAACATCATGCTTAAATGAAGTTTAGAGAGTCATGGTAATGGGAAAAATTGTTGTGATGAAACTAAACTAAGCGAAATAAAAGCAATGTGACTTAAACTAAGGTAAATGCATCGGAAGGGGACTAGGACTTTTCAGGGGACTTTTTGCTATAGCAAAATGGCATTATGCCAAGAGACAACTAACTGATGACTTCTCTTTGGCTCTCTCGAGCTTTAGAAGTTGGCTCTCTAGAGCTCCTAGTTCGGTTCTCTCGAACTCAAACAAACAATTAACTAATCAATTAGTATTAGGCGAACCTTATCTCTAAGTATTCTTGAATTAGCAAGCAAAGCTTAGCAGTCCTAATGTTATACATGCAATTTCTCTCTATTTTTATTCTCTCGAAAGCGAAACAAAGGCATACACACAGTTGATCAGACGGAATGTATTTCAAGTTAACACAATATGCATAATAGTTTGACGTCTTGCTTAAGCGAAAAACTCCTACTTGCCTACTCCATTCCAATTAGGAACTTAGCTACGCATGATGATAAATAGACTCAGAGCGAAGTAATAAACACAGTTCATCTTTATTAACCTATCAAAATACCAACGTTTGCTATAAAAACAATGCTAAAGCGAAAATACAGCAAAAACAATAAAAGGAGAAACAAAGTTAATATGAAGTCTGGTCGGAATCACAAGTAGCAACTCTGAACCCAGCTCTAGCGAAACTCTGCCACTCCGGCTAACTACGCCTATGCTAAAGCAAAACTACTTAACAACTGGAAATAGAAAAAAGAACTAAACTACGAATTAAAACTAAGCAAATGCAAGGTAATTTAATCAGAATTTAGCTCGACGGTGATCTCTCCGAAATGGAGGATACTTCCATGAGATGGAGGATGATTTCAATGAAGGAGAATGACAGCTATTTATACTTCTTGCTTCAAGCGACAAGGTCTACTCCACGATCCTGGCACTGCCTGCAAGATCCCTTGTCCCCTTGGGACCACGTCAGACATGCTCTACTCCATGATCCGCATTCGCGATCTTTGCCAGAGCGGTTGGGAAGCGACGTCTGAGATTGAAAGGCTTTCCTCGGATCTTTGACACGCGTCTTTGACTTGGATATTTTATGAGTATCCCATTCCACTGGACCCAACTTCGCCTAAGCGAAATCCTTGGCAAACCTTCATATTATGCTGCGGTGTGAAATGTTTCTAAGACGCGCTCGCTGAACTGACTTTCGCTTGCACGATGCTCTCCCTATGAATTTCGCTTCACTCTTCAGGTTTTCTGTAAACAAACTAGAAAGTATCAATTTTTTTTAACACTTATCAATTTACACTCATTCAAGCACATTTCGCTACAACGAACCTCTAAAAAGCATCCTAATCAGAAAATTATAGGATGTTTCGCTTAAGCACAATTGTTAGTATGGTGGGGCAAAATTCATTATAATACTAATTAATTATAGCAAATTTTTACAAAAATATATTTTTTTAAGTTACTTTAACTCTCAATTCTTAGGAATTATCACTTACCCTCTTATTTTATGTATTAGAAAAACTCAATACAAGCTATATTATTTGGATTTGGTTGGATTGCATTAGGTTAGGTATATTTTCACCAGTTCTCTTTAAACTCCAACCTATAACTTATAAATCTTTTAAAAAAAATGCATGATATCAAATCGTCAATCATATTAGTGACTATAATATCTATCAATATGCTAAGAGATATTTTGTTAATTAATTTTACACCTAATATTAACTCTTATAATTTAGGTTGTGTTGATCTAATCCATCACATACCTATTCTTTTATGCGATTCAATAAACAAAAATTATAATCCACCTTCATTTATCTTATAATTTAATTTAAATGTCGTAGTTCACATTTGGGATGGCCGTCTTGCTATACACCCATAAGGGGTGTTTGATTTTTTATTTTGTGGAAAAGTTACATAGAAACATTGACAATTTCTTAAAACATTACATCTAAATGAATTTTTACAATCACTCAAAATAATTACTCATTTTTAATTATTTAAAAGTAATTATTTAAAATAATTCTTTATTTTAAAATTACTCATTTTTAATTTCTCATTTATATAACACCTTTACAAAATTCTCATTTAAAAGAATTATTGGTTGTAACTCATTTACAAAAATTTATATTCAAATAAATTAATGATTGCAACTTTTCAACACTTTTACAAAAATTCACATCCAAACGAATTACTATAATTTTAATTTTAATCATTCAAACTAACATCTAATGAAGTAGTCATTCAAACACCCTCTGAGCACATATTCAATTGCCAATTAAGCTGTAAAAAGTTGCTTGCCAATAATTGAAAATTGAACATAATTATATATTATTTTACAGGAATTAAATTTAACTCTAGCTTTGTGAGTGGGATATATTTCCACGGTAAAAACTCTAAAAATTGCTATAGCAAAATTTGATAATGTTGTATTTTCTTTTACATTGGCTTAAATACCTTGTTCTATGTATATTTTTTAATTCAATAATAATGGAAGATAAGAGAATTCAAACCCATAATTTTATGGAAGTATTTTGATGACAAATTAATTTAAAGAATTATTTTAAGTAGTTAGAAAATTGAAAATTTGGTAATGCCTCATTTGGATGTAGATTTTTATGAAAAAATAGTAACAAAAAACTTAACTACACATATAAAACACTACTAATTTTATATAATATAAAAAAAAATATCAATTTTGAAAATCAAATCAAGATACCACCTATCATATACTTTATGTATATATTAGACATTAAAAAATGTAAACGTAAAATAAACTTTATATTTATAAAATAAAAAGATGAACGCCAACAAAGACATAAAGAGGTCAAACGATGGAAAAAAATAAAATCAAAAGAAATATAACGGGATTAAAATGATATAGTAAACTTTTTTTTTTTAATTTTTTACAAAGACCGGGGTAGCAAAAACCAAAGGACTTTCCTTTTCTTTCTTTTTCATTTTTCTCCTCCATTAAACAAAACGACATACATTTCCTGCTATTTACCATTTACCCACTTAATTATCATATTATTTTTACTTTTTATTTATGATATTTGAGATTTTTGTACCCAAAAAAAAAAAAAACAAAATTTTTACGGATTCTCTTTGAGGATTGATGCCAATCCCGTAACGATTTTGGCTCCTCTATCGAGACTCTTGGTTCTGATCGCCGGAGGTTGCCAGGCCGTCACTGCCACCGCAGCCGCCGCCGTCTCGGCGCCATTAAAACCTTTTAGCGGCGGAGGCGATGAACCCATCGAATCACTCTCAGGCGACGTCGCCGTCGTTTCTTCGCCGAATATCATTTCGAAATCTCCACAATCCGTTTCCGTCGGCGACTGCTCGCTGCAATCATTCTGAATCTCCTCCATGATTTCGATCTCTTTCAGCGATGGATTTGGAGGTTTGGATCTGACGTGAGAGGAAAGCCATTTGGCTCTCATGTATTCGGCTTTCCTCCATGGCGGAAAGTGCATCCCCTTCTTCTTCAAGCTCTGTTTCGTCGCCTCCGATACGATCGACACGATTCGACCGAGCCGATCCGTTTTTCCGACGAAGATATTCGGAACTAATTGAAGGATCGCCTTGTAGATCCCGGTCGAACGAGCGATCTCGAACTCAGATCTGAAATCTATGTCGATTACCAGTCTCTCGCCCTCCATAATCACATCAATGTATTCATATTCCCCTACACGCAGAAGATTTTACAGTTTAATTCCAGTTTGTTAGCTTGATTGTTTGGTTTTGTTATTAGAAAAGCGCAATCGATTCGATTACCTGCAGGATGTGAAGGAGATTTCTCCCATTTTGATTTACAGATTGAAGAATCGTAACCGAGAGATGAAAGCGAATCCGTGACAACTTTTCTCAATTCGTCTTTTCTTTTGTGAATTTTGTTGTTCTTATCAACGATCTTCGCGGTGTCGGCTAAGAGATTTCTCTCGGTTACACTGGTGCAAAGAATCAGACTCTGATTCGCAAAAATATATATGAATCAATTTTAGTTTCAGCACAGATTAGTACTAATTTTTCAGAGAAGAATTGAAACGGCATTTACCTTGAGTAAATCGGAAACATCAGCGCCAGATGGTACGATTGCTGCTACAGATTCAGCAAAACCACCGGCAGATTCATCGGATTCGTCGTCGGAACTGTCGTTATTGTTCCCGTTGAAGCAATTGCAGCGGTTGCGACCATTTTTAACAGCAGCGGCCACCGACGAGTGCTTTTCGTTACTTTCCTCTATAAAACTCTGCACCATTTTCGCTAAACAGATGGAGCTCGGCTCGAACTCCTCAGCCGTGATGGGCTTTTCCGATGAAGAATTCTTAAGAACATTTGGGAACGGCCGATCAAATAGCTTTCGCAGACGCGATTTCAACACCGGTTTGCCAGGATCATTACGAATGGTAACCCTTCCATTTGGGGGATCGATATCGATCGGTTGAATCTTCATCTGAAAATGAACGAACACAAAGAAAAAGGTTCAAACGAATTTTCAGAACACGAACAGTCAAAAGTGAAGGAGGGTTTTAAGCTTAATCTGAACACTAAAAACCCTCTGGCTCGCTTACTGATGCAGTTAATTAGTAATTAATCACCCTCGTCATCTCTGCTCCATACTCAGAACAATTAAATAAACACCGTTTCATAATTAATTCACAGGCTCCGAGTGAATGAAATCGAAGAAGATGAACCCTAATTCGATGCGTATAGTTCTCCTTTCATACATTCAGCCCGAACTCAAAAATCAAGGCACGGAAAAGGAAATATTACACAAAATTGATGGACAATCAGAGAAATTAAAGCCAAGAAATCAATGCCTGCAGTTCTACAAAAATTCATTCCTCTCCACCAACCAGTCTTCACAAATTCAAAATTACAGACACAAAAAAACCCTAAGAAGTCAGAATATACCAAAAATTTCACGAAAAGGATGCAAGAAATGGATACCTTGCTCCGAATTTCCATGGAACTGGAGCGGATAACTTCGTGACTAAGCGAACGAGAAATTTGGATTTCGGATCAGAGCTTTTCGTGAAATACATGACGGCGATGATCGGAGATTCGAAGAGTGCGCGTGGATTTGGAAGAATCAATCGCCGGAATATTCATTTCACCGGCCGATGGTCGGCGCCGGTGAAGATGATGATTAAGATAAAGAAATAGTTGCAGAGATTGTTGTGGTTCTCGAAAGGCGGAGTATGTAGTGGGCTAAAATGGGGCTGGATTTCTTTATAGCAATTACAGATTGCTGACTAGGACTGTTTAGCCACGTAATTAACTACATGGCATGGGTTATTTTTTATTTTGATAATGTTGGTTAATGACGTGGTGACTTAAGATATCATCCCGAGAGAGAAACGTGGCGGGCTCTGATTCATTACCGGTCAATTTTGATGAAGTTACGTGATTACCCTTTGTTGGTGTGGACTGTTCCCGGGAATCTCGAAACCCATTATTGGGCCTCGTGGCAAAATAGTAAATTTCTTGAAAAGTCCAAAAGAAAATTTGGGGATGGGTATTATTAATGCGCAGTCACTCGGACGGTGCTTCAGTACATTGATGTAAGACACGTACATCGCCTATTGATCAGTAGATTACTGTAATTTCAAAAAAAAAAAGATAAAAAAAATACATTACTGTTAAATTGGATAAGATAAACCAATTCCACGATTAATTGTTCATTAACTTTTAATCCAAGTAAAATTTGAAAGGAATAAATTACAAATATATATATATATATATATTTTTTTTTTTTTTTTTTTTTTTTTTTTTGTGTAGGTGATTCTTCCCCGCATTCATACGGTACAAACTATTTGACTTGTTATCAAATGAGTCAATGATGCAATAATTTTATTATTTGGTTGTAAATCAGTTCAATACGAGCATTACAAGTTGCATCCAGATAATTGGTATTTGTCTCCCTCCTCGATATATACTAAAAAAACTATTTTACTTATTTCTAAGCTCATGTTGATTAAATTATAAGCTTTAATTCCGTACTCTTAGGGTATGTTTGTTTTCTGGACATGAGGAGTGATTAATAATTACTTCTAAACAAAATTTCGTTTGTTTTTTGTAGTAAATAATCACTTTTAACCACTTTTCAACCTTAGTATCAAATTTTACATTAAATTTCGTATCAAATTTATCATTCAACCATTACTAACTCCAATCTTCGAACAAGTAGTTGATTACTCTAATACTATTAAACTCAATCTCCAAACGAGTAGTTAACCACTCTAAACTATTATTAACCACTTTATTTCATTCCACTCCACTCCACTTTACTATTTTCTACCAAAAACAAACACACCCTAAGGGTGTGTTTGTTTTTTGGACATAAGAGTGGAGTAGAGTAGAGTGGAAGAGAATAGAGTGGTTAATTACTCGTTTTGGGATTGAGGTTAATAGAAGTAGGATAATCAATTACTTGTTTGGGGATTGAGATTAAGAGTGGTTGATATAATTTTTTTTTTTTTTTGAAAATGTGGTTGAAGTAAATAATATGAATTATATACTCATAATTAAAAAATTATGAATTTTAATTATTCGCCTCGATTGTTCTTGACTGATCTTAAAAAGCATTTTTTTATTTTTTTAATTTAATAATAATTTAAATTGAAGAATTCAAATTCGTGACACTTTAGTTCATTGACACACATATACATCTTTAAGATAATTAAAAACTATCATATTGAATTATCAATCAACTTTTAATTTTATATTTTGTTACTAAACATATTAGTAACATGAATTAAACAAACAATAATAAATTTTAAAATTTTAGACCAAATTTATCGTTGAATAGACTGTTAAAATGTAAATTATTAAGGAAGTAGTAGAAATATATTTGCCAGAAACTTGTAAAAATATATTCTTCTAGAAAATAAAAAAATAGAAAGTAGTAAAATATAATAGTTTTATTAAGCAAAAGTAAACAAAATATATTATATAATAGTTAAAATATTTGTTTCCTAACATAGAAACAGAGGAAGCAAAAATTTCTAACTTCAAAATTTTTTTTTTTTTTTCTTTCCTAACTTTATTAAATTTTGTTTCTTATTTTTATTATTTTTTTAAGGTTAAAATACCATTTTGGTCCCTCGACTTTCAAGTTTGTTCCATTTTGGTCCCTCGACTTTGAAATGTTCAATTTTAGTCCCTAGACTTTCATGTTGGTTTAATTTTGGTCCTTAGACTTTTAAATGTCCAATATTAGTCCTTGGATTTTTTCAAATATTTAAAATTAGTCCCTAAAATTAAAATAATATTAAAAGTGTGATGAGGTGGCAACAAAATAAAAAAAAAATATATAA
>JBBMKA010000020.1:4231458-4244169 GCA_037833695.1 Sechiopsis laciniata | reverse complement strand
ATATATAATAAGTTTTAAGAGGTCACTGTGGGCTTACGGACAATTTGGGACCCATCACAAAAAATCGCATCAATCATGAAGAAAACCATAGTTATATATATATATATATATATATAATATAATATAAATGCAATCACTATTTTTTTAAATGCTAAATAAATTAATATAAATTAAATGACCTCAAATCATTGCCATGAAGCAGTTGTAATGTGGCTGTCAAAGTAACCTTTAGATAATTCTCTCTCTTACCACGCTATTACAAAATAATATAAAAATAGAGTAAATTATAAATTTGATAAATGTTTAATGAAAGTTTAAAGTTTTGTTGTTATGATTTCACAATCTACAATTTTGTCTCGAAGAGAAAGTTAAAATTTAGTTCTCCCCTTTTAAAAATTAAAATTTAATCATCATAATTTTATAAAATTTAAAAAATAATAATTATGTTTGTAATTATTGACGAATTAAATATATTAAAATTAGTCATTCATACAAAATCAAACAAAATCCAACGGTATGCCTAAATTGTTTCACCGGATTTTAATTATACGATTATTAGAGCTTTAATTCAAATATATTTACAAATTCTTTTGGTTGAGTTTTATTTACTTTTTTTTTAAGGAAATTGTAATGAATAAATTATTTTAACCAAATAATTAAAAATGATAAATGTAATTAAAATTTAAAATAGGATATTTACATTTAGCAGTACATTCTACCTCTTATATTATATTTGCAACACAATTTTTAAAATAATTCATCTATAACACATTGACTTTCATCAGTGATAAAATGAGTTTATGACTGATTGAATTTTATCAGTGATAAAACTCTATCACTAACAAAACTCTACCACTGATAGAACTCTATTGGTGATAGAATTCAATTTAAATTTCCTACTACAAATAAATTAGTTTTAATTTTGTGCTATAAATAGAAATATTTTACCTTTTTTATAATACATGCAAAATTCCCTAAACTTGAAATTATTTATGAACTATACTGTAATTTTTGACAATGAACAAAGTAACATTCGAAACATTTGAACTCTTTGTTCACTTATTCGATATGATACAAAATAACAAATTATGTCAAGTTTAGTTTAGTCGATCCAAAATAAATTTGTTAATTTAAGTAGAACTAATAAAAGCATCATTTAAAAAGTTTTTTTTTTAAAAAAAAACATCATTTAAAAACTGTCAACATAACAACGAAAAAGAAAATGTAATAAAATACGCTGTCATCATTTGTTAGTTTTTGAACTTAATTTTTTGTTAATTTAATAAAATGTCATCGTTTAAAATTCATCTCAAATGCCTTTTAATTTAAAAAAAATGCATTGTGACAAAATTTTCATCTTACTTCAATGTTGTCAATCCTCATTTAAGATGGATAATGCACAGATGATTACATTTTTGGAAGTGATTTTTGAGATTCAACCATATCCTACGAACCAGAACTCATGAATATAATACTTCTTGAAATCTCTTTAAACACGTAATTCAAAAGTCAAGAAATAACTACGTGGTTGTTGCGTTTCCATGAAAGAAAGAGGTTCTCATTAGTTGGAGGTTTGACAGTTTCATCTATGAAGCGAAGCTTGTTGCGAATTGAAAGGAAAATGAACATTGAACGATTCCAAGTGCATTATCGAAAAGGTTAGACACAAGAACAAGGTGCGATGTATCGTTTTGATGAAGATAATACAAATTTTGCAAAGATACATTATAGCATTATTCTTGACGAAGAGAAGAGAAGAATCAGTTGAGATTTGTTATGTTCCGGGATCCATGACAAACCATCGAACCAAGGCCATAAGAAATTTGACGAAATAAACTTGGGGCAAAGAGGGAACATATAAACTTCATATAATCAAAAAAAAGAGGAGAAAAGGAAGAAGACGAGTCCAAAGAAATTAATTGTAAGAAAAAACCTAAATTGAACACGCTCAAAGACGACGTGTTTTTCTTATACATAACAACCAAAAAGAAATGTGAAGAAAGTATGTACTTTATCATTTCCTCATGAGAGAATTTATACAAGGCTAGTCAACAAAATAAACAACTATTATGAACAGCTATAGCATTAATAACAGTGTGCATTAATATGTTAACAACCAATTAATACAACAAGAAAGTATATAGATTAACATAAAATACGTATTTTTGGTTACGATGCCAAAGTTCAACACTCTTGATTGCTAATTATTGTTGAATTTAAAAAGCCATCCTTCAAAATTTTGAAATTATTGGAAAAAAATCAAAGCATAAAAAGAAACAAACAAGTTTAGACATTTCTCAATTAAAATGCTAGTAATAGGAAATCAAATGGTGCAAATTTTATGTGGAATTAAATAAAATAGAAAGAAAAGATGGAAAGAGGCTAGACAAATTAAATTAGTCATTTGGTCTTTTCATTTTTCTTTACCTAGCTGACCGCATGATCAACATGTCTACTATATTCATTTTAGCGACATTTTCACGTGGTTTGGATATCGACATAAAAAATGAATCACTTTTTAATATAAAAATAAATTAGCTACATAGAGTGTGTACTAAATTAAGAGGTAAAAGTCTTAGTCACTGGCTCCCTATTGTTGTTAAATTTAAGAGTAATAGTAATGAGTATTTCAACTTGAAAATATAAAATGTTTGCATTTTTCCTTATAAATTTTCAAAGAATATTCATTGACATCAAAATGACTTTTAGTTAGTACTTGTATGTTTACCAATAGCTTACAATATATTACATTACAAGATCACCAAACAATCATAAGTTTGAATGTTTCACCTTTAATTATTGTTGAATTAAAAAAAATCAAATTTGCCAAATTCTTCTTATAATATTTCTTTTAAATATGGACAATCATCTTCCAACATTTCACAAAAACTTAACAAATTCTAAGCTTATATATATATACATATATATTTACTAAGTTCGTAGATTTCACGTTCGTATTTAATATGTTTATAAACTTTAGCTAGTATTTAATAAGTCTTCAAAACACAGATTTGTGTATAATTTAAAAAAAGAAAAAAAAAATTATAAGCCTTTATATACAAAATTGAATAAAATATTAAAAATGCATATCATAACTTATTGCTATCACACAAATTACATAACATAAATAGGTCGTAGACCATGTTTGTTCACAGCACAAAAATAATATAAATAGCTCGTAGACCATGTTTGCTCATAGAACACTTATCTGATGGACACTAAAATGTTACAGAGAAGGAAGAAAAAAAAAGAAGAAAAAGAAAAGCCAAAACTTAAAGAGTTCACTAAACGTTTCAGAACTTTTTTCCTAGCAGCTAAATAACAGTCCCAGAAGCATTGATTAAGTTAAATAATTTAAAGAAATGAAACATACAGAAGCCACACTTCTTTATGGAACATTCATTACTTGGATAGACTGCAACATGTCTGAGACAGCAATTACAAGGTCACCTGATTTGATCAAGTTTCTGGCTTTAAGCAGCAAGAATGTTTTGTTGAGGTTGTTTTCCATGTCGTCGGAGAAGCTCAGGCGAAAAGGAATCAAGCCCCATTGCAAGTTAAGACGTCTCCTCACAGATGTTGTGGAAGTAAATGCAAATATTGGGCAATCGGGTCGGCATCGGGACAAGAGAGATGCCATGTGGCCTGTCTTTGTGTAGACAAAAATTGCATCCACCTCCAAAGTATTGGCTAATAGAAACAAACACAAAATTAGACAGGAATAAGCAACCAGAAACAGTGCTATAAAGAAGTGATGGAAAGAAGATAGAGCATTGAAGAGGCCCAACTCAACACATCATAACTATTCTCTCGTGACAACTGCCTGACCCTGCTACACTATTGTCAATGTAACTAGTAGAATATTATATATTATAATATCATCCTTTTAAGTAGTTTTTCTAATCCTTGACATTGTTACACAGAAAAATGATCGATTTGAGATCGTATTTGTGTCCTTAGTACTAAAGCATGGATCTAAATTATAGTATATCTATATTATCTATAGCTAGAGAATATGATAAGGCTTACCCATTTTGGCAGCCGAATTACAGATCTCTTCTAAGATACTATCTGAGAATGAAGATCCAACTTCAGGGAGTTCCATAGCTTCATGGCGTTTCTCATCCCTCCACCACTTCTCAATTCTTAGGCTGACAGTTCTCAAAACAGTCAATGCCTTCTCGGGGTACTGGCCCATGGCAGACTCACCAGACAGCATTAGAGCATCTGCTCGCTGCCTAACGGCCTCGGAAACATCAGCAACTTCAGCTCTGGTGGGTGTAGGGTATTCAATCATCGATTCAAGTAGCTGAGAAGCAACAATAACTGGCTTATTTAACTGCCTGCATAGTTGGATGACCTTTTGCTGGACTGATGGCACCTGTTCCAGTGGTATTTGAGCTCCTAAATCTCCTCTAGCTACCATAGCTCCATCTGATGCTACAATAATTTCTTCCAAGTTCTTTAATGAGTCCAGACTCTCTATCTTCGCAATGATGGAAATGTCACTGCACACCAAGTTTGAAAAAACGAAAAATATTTAGAATCGCACGTATAAACATTTTAGAGATGAAACTCACGAGATTGGAGCGAAAATGTAGTCGTCAACTATCCTGCCGGCACCTAACTCGTGAATCAGAATATACTAGCACATAATTTATGAGATAAATTTGATTCCCCCAAATCCATGAGAACAAACAACTGTCTATAGCTCCCAAATAGAATGAGGCCCTTTTTGGAATGAATTTTCAAATGCTTAATAATTTTTTCTGCACTTGAAAGTTTTTTTTTACACACCTCGAATAGGAACAAACTACTTGAATATTTGGATTTCAAGGAAACTCATAAGAAATTAATTCCTAGGTAAGAAAAACCTATGATAAATTAATTCTTAGGTTGATAGCCAGTATGGATTGATTACATAACCTGTTATCCCAAGGTCCTCTTTGACCTACGATGATTTTGAAAAAACATCTCAGACAGCCCCTTAAAGAAGAACAAGTCAGCACACTACCCCAAATCTGCTTACCTGCCTCGAGATCGTGCAGCAATATAACTTTTGAGATGTTTAATCACTTCAGCAGACTTGACAAATGATATGGCAAGAAAATCAACACCTTCAGCAATCCCAAAATCAATATCCAACCAATCCTGGATTCACAAAACTTGCATTAGACTGGAAAATAAGTCATTGTATCAGGGAAAGTTGCTCCATTACATTAGGTTGCACGAAAGGCTAACCTCAAATCTAATAAGACAACGATCCAGAAACAGATGCAATCATTAGGTTGAATAAAGGGAGTATGATTTTTACTGCTGACCCCCATTAAACATGTCCTCTTAAAATTTAGGATGCAAATTATAATTATATCTACATGATCTTTCATCTTAAATCTAGTTACTCTCCGAAGTGTAAATAGAAACAGCTGAGTTAGTCGTAATGTCAATGTCAAGAGTTTGAATATCCAAGATAATTTAACAATAGTGCTAGATAATGATCGAACGGTAACGATCTTTCCATCTCTAGGTGAAATTTCTGACACTAAGAAATATAACATAATTAAAAAAATATAAAGTTTTCATTTTTCTAAAACAATGTAATCCAAATTATTAGCTATAATTTATTGATAAAATTAGATTACTTTTTTTTTTTGAGAATATAGAATTAGATTACTTAAATATGGTTAGGCTAGATGCCTAAATAAGTCCTAAGCTAAGTCTTGTAAATAATAGAAAATGCATTGAGTAAAGGGTTAGGACTTTGAGGGAGATTGGAGAATTCTCTAAACATCCCTATTTGAATAATACAAAGATAGGTTCCTATCATTAATAAACTTCACACAGGTTAAAGAAAATATGCCAAGACTGGATGGTTGAATTCGTCGTAGTTAGAAACACTCTACTGTTGGTTATGCACAATGTAAATTAGTAGAGCAACGACTATAACTTTAATATTATATCCAATACTTCAACATTCATCACTTGCGGGGTTAGAAATATGTGCAAGATATAACAAGTAGTTATTGATCTTAATTAGAGTAGAAATTTGCACAAGACATTAAAGGGATTTTTAACACATAACCACATACTCTGATAACATGTTAAATTACCATTAAATCCAAAAGTTTAAGTTGCTAGGTTACGGTAAATTAAATACTATATAAATACTTGAACGGAGGGGCCCTATAACAAATTGCTTCAGTTTACCTAAGGAAATGGAAGTTTAACAGGGAGGCAGGCACCGACCTTAGAAGAAATTGTAGGGAGCATGGCGTTGCGTTCTCGTACTAGATGTCCATCCCTCCAAAAAGTCAAATTAGCCCGTGGCAACAACAATCCCGGGTCGGTACACAGACACTTGACATCAGGACCAAGCTTTTCAATTACCTCAAACCTCACCATTCCACCATCAATGAGGAGGTCATCACCCACTCTCACATCTACAACAAATCAATTATAATTCAAGATTAACGGCAATATCATAGAATTTACTGCAATGACCATAACGGATGCTTGTGCACCAATAAACATATGCCATTTCCGAAAGGTTATTCATTAGATTGCATGAATTCAGTACGTGTTAGAGCGAAACTTTGATTAAGAATGGAATCAGTAACCTTCTGCAAACCCTTCATAGTTCACATTAATGGTGCGTTCAGGGAGTGTTGAATCAAAAGCTCTGACACTGAATGTCCAGATTTCACCATCCTACATAGAACAGAGCAACCAGTTAGACACATCACACCCAACGACTCGTTGGCCTATTTAAACCGAATTCAGATACCAGTAAGTTAGCAGATATACAGAACCAGTAATACTAAGTATCACTTCAAGAGGATTAGTTTCACTGTAAACTTCTTTTCATCAATCCAAAGATAAGGGTTTATACATTAAGCCAAAATATCATGACACATAGGTTTCTTAGAATTCAACAACAATTGGGGATAGGGGGACTCAAACTCATAACCTCTTGGTTATTGAGTCTTTCATGAAGGCATTGAAGCTATGCTCCTTTTGACACATAGCTTACGATAATCATATATATAAAATCATCGACAAATGATCAAGGACAGAAGGATCCATCTTACATTTAAAAGAACATAAAATGAGTAATATATCTCTCAAAAGTCTTGGACATCCATCTCAAAACCAATTGGTGATGAGAGGAGTAGGACACCTATTTTATAAATGCTTGGAGCACCCTGCAGTTTTCCAATGTAGGACAATAGTGGGATCCTATCACAGGCAAAGTGAAGTCTGAACCAATTTAAGAATCTAAAAATTGGGTGGGTATTAGATTTTCAAGCAGAAGAAAGTCGAAACCCAAATGCTTATAAATCAACAGCAAAGTAACGCAGGCAGACAAAACCCAGTAAGGTATTTAAAATCTAGGAAACAGAGTAGCAGAAATTCAGTAGATTAACAAGAAGGAAACTGACTTCCGCTTTAGCCGAAGAAGCACCACCAAGATCACCCATATGAATTTCACTCCCTTCAGTGTCCATCATAATAGCCACGGCAAAACCCTTGTCCTCATTGAGCCTCCGAACGCGTTCTATGACAGTCCGATGCCACTCTCGAGTCCCGTGGCACATATTGATCCTGGCCACATTCATACCGCCAACCGCAAGCGCTTCAAGCTGCTCAAATCCACAAGTAGCAGGGCCAATGGTACAAATGAGCTTGGTCCTCCTCGTACTCCTGAACCCATTCTCCTTGAGCTCAGCCTCCGTGACGGCGTCGACGTCGATGGAGGTGGCATCGGACACAACAGACGCGAACTCCCTGGTAGTGGCGGAAGTGGACACAACCCCGGGTCCGGAACTGGAGCCGTTTTGGGAAACGAGGACTTGGGCAGTGGGGTTGAGATCCGGCGAGGAAGAGGCTCTGATGGAGGATTTGGGGAAGGAGAAGGGAAAGCGGAAGGGGGGTTTTGAGAGGGAGTGCTTGGGGAGGGAAATGGAGGGAGAGCAGGTGAAAAGTTGCAGAGATTGTGCCATTGTTGAGAGGGGGAATTGGGAATTTGAGAATTTGAGAAATGGAGAAGATGATTGAACTGCACAGACGGAGATTGCAGTGAAGAAGGACTGTTTTGGTGTTGAGAGCTTTGGAATTGCCGCCGGGAGATCAAGCGGCGTACAGCTTTTGAACTGAAATGATCGGATGAGATTTCATTGGGTTTAACTGAATGACGTGGACGGTCATGATTGACCCCACTAATATGGTGTTCTATTGCATGACAACCAACAAAAAAAAAAAAAAAGTGAACATTTTTTTAAAACGAAAAAAGTAATTAACTTTTATCGAATTCGTCGGTGGCGCAATTAATTATTTTGATTGACGTTGATCAATTTAAATTCCACGGTCATAAATTTATTTGAAAATCGATATTTGGCTCTGAAAATCGATATTTGAGAGCAGTAGTGCTCTCCTCCAATATAGACTCACTAAAAAAAAATCAACTTTTTAAAGAAAAATTAATAATTACATCGTCTTTTCACAATATAATTATTATTTTTTAGTATATATATTAGAAGAGGGAGAACAACAAACCCTACATAGAGGTCACTCTGTGACTGTAGACTTGAAATAGATCAATCAAGATAACCAGCTGTGCTACCGACTCTAAATTCTAAAATATTTGTATTTATATCATTAATATATTTTAATACAATATTATAAATACTCATTTATATAATATACTTATTATAAAGTGTCGATGGCCTGATAGTCACGTGTTCAATCCTTGAAATTTGTATTTTTATTTATGTGAGAGCAGTTACGCTTTAAACTCGTATACTTTTATCCTGACATTTCAAGGATGCTCACTTTTAATCATAGTGTATTTTTTTTAGTTTACATTTATACTTATTTTCTTTTAATAATTAAATTTACGTGAAAACTAAAATAATCACTTTATCAATATATTCAAATATAAAAATAGTCTAATCATCATTTTAGTCATTTTATTTGTTATTTTATAGACTAAATGTGTAAGGAACAAAATTGTTTAATTGTAAAACATAGATCCAAAGTTGCTTGTTGTTTTGCAATAGAACCTTTTTTTTTCATGTGTGCCCTACTTTCTAGAGTGGAATCTATAGTTTCATGATAGTGGTAATGGTATGGAATAATTAGTTTGTGAAGACCTGAATTGTGGGGTTGTTGAATATGGCTTATGACCTAGGTCATAACACTTTTGCTGGCTCTGATGATAAGAAGTTTGAGTTTGGCTAAAATGTGAAAGAAAATTAAAAAACACATGAGTAGTGGTCAATGGAATATAGGATAGCTTAATAACTATTTATCAATATAGAAAATACTAGCAATAATTAATTCCATTGACATAAATGTATATCATAATTGAAATGTCGGATTTTATCCTCATTTTTATTATGGTTCAACTAAAAAATAATTACAAGGATATAAATTGTAGTTTTTTGCATTAAATGACAAGCTATTGAATGTTTCTCTAAAATAGTTAAGAGCGTATTATTAATGAATCCCTCATGTGCCAAGAAAACAAAATTAAACAAAAAACCACAAAAAATCAATTAATTTGAATATTAAAAAAAAGTCTGTCTTAAGTAGCAATACCAATTGCTTTGTTACAAACAATTGGAAATGTTCAAATTAACTGAAACATATAAACATTTATTATTTTTCATGCAGGTACAGACAGTCCTGAATTATGAGAATGAGAAAAACTTGCAATACTTTTTATAAATACTTAATAATATAATAAACTTGAATTATTCACCCTTGTAATTAAGAATTTATAAAATACTTACCTACAACTGCTTTATATAGAGATATCAATCATACATTTTTTTAACTCTTAGTCATTTAATATTAGAACCTGAAAATTCAGGTTTTTAATCAAGTTCGCTCTCAGATTCACCAATATAAAAAAAATAATAATTTGCTTAAATGTTCAATAATATTCCAAGAACAAAGAAAGAATGAGCAAAGTGAACTGAAAACCTTTATGGAAAGCGTTTTTAAAATGAATACAACCTTTGCTTTAGAGAAACTATTCACAATGTACCTAAGTTGAAGAAACCTCTGCAAACAACAAATGAGAATGGGAGTTCAAATCTTCAAAGTAGCCATCACCAACAACATCACATCATAATCTCCCAATCTGTATGAATTGAAAGAGAAATCCAAACACCATCACAATATCCAGCATCTGCAACCTTTTGAATCTTGCGGACCTTCGAACCATCGATCCCATAACGGATTTAAAGGTCCATGGGTGCTGCAGCCAACCAAAAACAGAGAAAGAACAAGAAAATTTTAAACTTTTAAGTTCTGATGTTGTTGAAGACAAACAAAGCAGTAAATTTCTAGAGAGAAACAGAGATCCTACAGTGGAAGAAGTGGGTCTGGTCTTGTCTCCACATTGCTCAGCATTCTGACAGGTTCAAAAACAGCAATTTCACAAATGAATTTGAGAGTTTCATATTTTGCCTTTTTTGTTTTTTTATGGATACTCAATTAAGCAGATCCCTATTAAATTTTATCATGCTTACTCTTTGCATTTTGTTGATGCCTTGTCCAGTTTATCTAGCTGTTCCAGTTCTTCCTACATTAGAATTCACAGCGGTACACAAAATTAATCCCCCGTTAAAACCAATGCAAATCTCGAATATACTTTCACTCTCCCAATCAATACAACTTTACGAATCTATGCTAAGAATCACAATCAAGAAGCCCAACGTAACTTAACAATTTAAGCTTTTGAAACTAGTAGTGATTTAAGTTGAGTTCTACCTTAGTTCATGAACGTTCACTCGATCTCTGCATATTAATAGTCATTGGACATAAACTTGTTAATGGATTACGTAAGTTGAGAAGTAAAAGGAAGGTTATCTTTTTTTGGTTCTAACGACAATTGAGGGTCGGGAATCTAACTCAAGACCTCATAGTTATGAGCATATACTTATGCCGATCAAGCTATTGCTCTCATTGGCAGGGTTGAAAGTAGATTAAAAACAACATTCCTTTTCGCTAATAGTGTAAGCTTTTAAGTTTATTGGCAATTCTCCCAGCCGTGTCCACAAGGAATAAAAGTACATATTGGAATCTGCTGTTCAAAGTCTAAGGGAAACGAACAGGAAAAACGTTCTTAGCTTTAGTTTTAATCTTTAAGATTGAAACATAAGATTTCTCTTGAGCTAACATTTCTCAATTTCACCACCATAATTTCCTGCTGTAAGAACAAAGATAATCTGCTTATCTTTAAATGTCATAATCAGAAGTTCTGAGAGCACAAAAACACTTAAAATTGTCATAATTCAATCTACAATTATGAAGTGAAAATGAGCATCCACAACAGTAACACTAAACAAGGACTCAATACCCCACAAATTTTGACAGTTTCCCTTCAGAACAGAATCAAAGTAGACAAACAAGAACCTCAAAACAGTTTCCCCATCAATAAACATTGGGAAACTAGAGTACAGAGCAAATTCACATTATAGTTCAAGCTCCAATCCAAAATTTCTCGAGTACCCAGTTTCAGAAATTGACAATTTAGCACAACACATTCAAAATCAAACACGATTAAAGACCAGAAAGAAAGAGACAAAAGTGACAAACCTCCAGAAACCTTGTTTCTTGCTCGAGCCGCTTCAGTTCAGCCTGAATCCTATGTTTTCCTCTGGTATCGATTAAAGAAGAAGAAGAAGAAGAAGAAGAAGAAGATTGAACCCGTTGGGTTATCGGGCTCGCCGATTCGGACATACCCGATCGCTCCTCAATTACAAGAACCACAAAATTCAAACCCTAAAGCTGAAATCTAGTACTAAGTCAACAAAGATCAAAGGGACGCCATTAAAGACGAAATTAAGGAAGACCCACAAGCGATTATGGCGATTCCATGGCCACCTTTTGCTGTAAGTGACGGATCTACAACAAAGAGAGAACTTAGCAGCCGCTAAGGGTCACTTCTTGCTTTTGGTGGGTTGTTTTATTAAGAAAAATCAGGGTTTTTTATTTTGGTCATATTCCATTAAAAAAAAAAAAAAAAAAAAAAAGAGGAGAATAAAATTCCCCACTTTCTGTGTAGTTTTTTTCCGTTGTCTTTTGTGGTTTTTTTTTGGAGACCAGTTTGGGTCAAGTCTATTTAATTATACAGAGCAAGTACGGAGAACAGGAGAGGGTAGGGGACAATGAACACTGAAATTTGGGGATAAACTTAGGGCTCGCCTAAAAGTTTGAGCATGTTTTTGCAGAAGTTTTGTTATAGATGTATTTTGGTAAATATCTTTAGGTGCAGCCGGCAAATCTTGGACAATTTAAAATCTAAAGCCTTTTGGTGTTGAAGTTTACTACACTTTTGTTATAGTCTTTGATGTTGAAGTTTCCTAAGATGAGTTTTTGCTTTTGTGTGAATATCAATTACTATGGTCTGAAGACGAGTTGATTTATAATGAAGTTTTTATTATAGAGATTGATGAATGTTATTCTCGAAAGAGCCTTCGATACTCTATGATTTGTGAAGTTCTTGTTTTCTGCTTTGATGGATTCTTACTCCTCAATGGTCATAATGTTTACAATGTTAACCCCCAAAACTTCTTCAACGTCAACAATGATGTGTTGCTAACTGATAACTCTCAAGAATTGAGAATTAAATTAGCTTAAAAGATTATATTTTTAATTAGAATTTGCTATAATAAAGTAATATAATACTGAATTTCGCTCCAT
>JBBMKA010000020.1:4196610-4210789 GCA_037833695.1 Sechiopsis laciniata | reverse complement strand
ATAATACTTTTTTTTATTAAGAAACATGTGTTTCATCCAATGATTATAAATTAAGACTAAATTTAAGTAAATAGATTCAAATGCTAAGAAAGAAAATTATGTTGAAAATAAGTTTGAAAATAGAATAGAAAAAAAGACTTAGTGATTTTAAAAAAACAAATTATTAATTAAAATATAGACGCGTGCAACCCAAGTTCAAGTTTTTTAGTTTATTAAAAGTATATATCGGAAGAACCAATACGGAAAAAAATAGTCTCGCCCATTTATAAAGCATTTAGGGTGCGTTTGGGGTACCGATTATGTAATTGTAGACAAATGGTTATGATAAACAAAGAGTTATGATAAACGGTGGGTTATAATAAACAGTGTTTGAGGTGCAAGTTATTATAAGAGAGGTTATGATAAACGGTGTTTGGGGTGCACGTTATTGTAACAAGAGTTATGAAATTTTTTTTACAATTTTTTTTAGTTAATTAAATTTAAATTAAAAAAGTTAACAAATAATTAAGAATTTTTTAATAAACTTATAATTAATATTGAACATAATAAAAAAAAAATGAAAAAATGATTTTTTTTTCATATTCTATTTCACTTATATATTGATGTAGTTATGTATTAGAAATTATTTTTTAAAGTTAATATTGACCTTAAGTTTTGTTTTCTTTATTCTTCACAAAATCTTTTATTTTTTTAGATTATTTTTCCAAAATCTTAATGTTTAAGTAGTGAATCAATTTGAAATAAACAAAATATACTAATTAAAAAAAATGATATATTACTATAAAAAAGAAAAATAAAAAATTATATATTATTAATTAAAACCAATTCATGAGTTATTATTTTAAACAATCACCGGTTAATTTTGTTAAAAAAACATCATATATATTAGAAAATTTTAAGGAAAATTTATAGTCAATAATTATAAAAATATTTAATAAAAATATAAAATTTAGATAAACTGACACGTAGGTTTAGATAAATGGACACGCAGGTTTAAGTAACCATCGTTTATAATAAACGGTGGGGCAAACATAGGTTGGGTTATTATAACCAACCCGGCCGTTTACATAAACGGTGCTCCAAACATACCCTTATAAGTAATCATAATTTTTAAAATTAAAATTTTAAAAAAGAAACTTCCAAGAAAAGAAAAGTCAAAATATAATTAAATGAAAAATGCTTTAAAATGACGTGTGGTCCATAAAAAATTATACAAAATTTAACAATAATGAAAAGATCTCTAATAATATTTGCAATTTAACTATGACATCAGCTTGTTTGAAATTTACAATATAGGCAAAAATATTCATATATCAATTCTCTCTACCTAAATCATGTTGTAATTATTCCTACAAAAGGCCAAAAGGCCAAAAGGCATATGTGATGTTTACAACATCATTTTTTTAATCAAATAAATGGTACAGCCATCTTTATCTTACAGATAGTAGTAAATAATAATGTGTACTCCTATTTTTACATCAATTGGCCATTAATTTATCTAATTTCTTTAAGTTAAAAATTATATATTATCGATTTCAAAATTGAAAGGGCATAATTAAAATTTAGTGCAAAGTTCATATTATTGGGTATAATTTAATCAAATATTGAAGTATTTTTTAAGAAAGTAACATTTAAGATTAAAATTTAAATTTCAGAGTTTAGATTAAAATTTAAATTAAGCTATAATCATAAAAGGCCAAAAATTGATAAATTTTGAAAAAAAAACAAACAAATATAAAATTAATGGTAAAAAACAATCCCAAAATAGTTAAAGCAAAAAAACAAGGAAAACTTACCAGTTAAATTCAGAAAACAATACAAATATAGTCAGTTTTAATAAAATTTAGCATATTAATAATAATATATTGATAATACATAATAAATAATAAAATAATAATAAATATTAATAATACATTATTAAAATATATTATTTATCTAAATATTTTAAAATTAAACTATATTTATAATTATTTAGCTAACTCAAATACAAAAAAAAAACATTAAAAAAAGAACCCCAATAATGATGGAGTAAAATCTGAAAACAAAATCATTTGGCCCATAACGAATAATATTATTCTTCAACGCCAAAAGAGAAAAGAAAAAAAAAAACGGTTTAACATTAAGCTCATGATCTTACTTACTCTTTGAGAATGGCAACCGGGCGGTCATCGGGGCCGAAGAGCGCAACCTTCGATGAGGCGCCGATTCGGGCCTTGATAGCATCATCGACGGCCAAAACGATCGGCACCGACATGTTAACAACCGATCCATCTTGAAGACGAATCGAATTGAAATGAAGCGTTTGGAGGAACTCGGATTCTCTCATGAACCCGCAAACAGGGCTGGCCCAGCCCTCGCTCACAACCTCCACCCATTGCAGGTCGATTCGCGACAGCTTGACCCGGGGCAGCCTCAGACTCTCCCGGATCTTCGAACCCCTCATGGATTCGTCCACCACGAGCTCCACCAGCTTCCCCCCGTCCGGCTCGATCAGCCCGCCCCGGACCCGGATCCGACGCTGAGTGGGTTTTTTGGATCTGAGACAAATTGGGAGTTTGATCGGTGGGGAGAAAGCTTTTGGAGATTTGGGGAAGGGATTTAGGGTTTTGTTGAGGGCGGCGGCGGCCATTGACGTCATCGGAGATGGAGAACAGAGGACTCTGTCTCTCTGGTTTGGTTCTTTCGGAGGAGGAAGATTTTAATAATTAATTGTACGGATAAAATGCCAAAATACCAAAAGGGGCTTTAATTAATTGTTGTTATAAAATATGAAATGGGAATTGAGTTGTATAAGAAATATAAATGAAATATTGTGAATCATTCTAACCTTTTTTTTTCTTCTTTTTTCTTTTTTTTTTCCTCAATAATGATTCTTTAAATCATTATTTGACTCTAGCTATACCTTTAATGAAAGTTTTTCAAGTCTCCACCAATTTGCACTAAAAAAAATTAATTATCCTAATCGTACTATTACTTTCAAATAATTTTTAGAATCGAACTCGTGAACGGTTGAACTAGATTATCACTAAACAATTAAACCACCAACCCTTTCGAAAAAAATACACGAACTTAAAAGATGCATTGACATTTTCATTAAGATATAGAAAAAAAAAAGTTAATTAAAAACATTGTGTCTAACTAATTCTCCTAACATTACAAATCTCTTAAAACTTTATCCATCTAATGTCAAACTTGATTGACTATAATTTCTTGTTTTAATTTTTAAGTGTCTTCAATATTTTTATTATTAAGCTAAAATGCTTTAAAAATTAGCCATATTTTAGATATTAAAAGATTTCAAAAGCTTATATTTTGTCTTCGAACTTTGGTAATATTTTAAATAGTGTTTTATAAAATAATAGACATGACTGTAAATGGTTTCAATATGAATTGCACAGTACAGAGAAAAGGAAGAAGAGGGAAAGATAGGCCAAGAAAATAGATGATGATTCTTATTAGGGCTTGACCAGGAACACCCTTTATATAATGATGGAAGGGGTTGTTCAATACAAATAATATAAACTGATTTAATAACAATTTGTAACAGCTCACATAACCAACCCAACGTTCATATTTACACACACTAATCAAGCTATTAGTGGGCAGTCTTTACATCCCCCCGCAAGCCGATCGTAGCTTGATTTACAACACAAAGCTTGGAGCGTAGAGACAAGAAGGCCGCAGCTGCAAGAGGCTTGGTAAACACATCATCCAGTTGCACAGTTGCTGGTAAATGAAGGACTGCAATTTTCTTTTGAAGCACTAAGTCTCTGATGAAGTATATGTCGATCTCAACATGCTTCGTTCGTGAATGTAAGATAGGATTGGCACTTAGGTGCATAGCACCAAGATTATCACACCACAACGTGGGAGGTCGAGGAAGTTGAATGTGTAGTTCAGAAAATAAGGAGCGGAGCCACATGAGTTCAGCCGCTACATGGGCAAGACACCAGAATTCAACCTCAGTGCTTGATCTCGAAATAGTCTGTTGCTTTTTGGACCCCCCAGGTTATCAAATTTCCTCCAAAGAAGACACATAGGCTAGAGGTGGATCGTCTGTCGTCTGGATCCGATGCCCAATCAGCATCGACAAAGGCTTGCACATTAATAGCAGTAGGCCTGTTCAAATGTAGACCATGTTGAAGAGTTCCTTTTAGGTAGTGCAATATACGTTTGACTGCTTGCCAGTGATTTATCTTTGGATGTTGCATAAATTGACATACCTTGTTTACTGCATAAATAATCTCAAGCCGAGTAATCGTGACATATTGTAGTGCTCCAAAGACTCTTCGATAGACCTGAGGCTGATCAAAGTCACTTCCTTCATATGCTGATAAAATAGAGCTGCTAACCATAAGAGTGACAATGGAGTTTGCTTAAGCCATTTTATGTTTTTCCAGCAGCTCAACAATGTACTTACTTTGAGAAAGAAACATACCACCAGAAGGAGGATATGAGACTTCGATTCCCAGAAAAAAAATTTAATCGGCCTAGATCTTTAAGGGAGAAAGTTTGATTGAGTGAATCAATGAGTTGATGAACCTCAGATTGTGATGACCCTGTGATGATTATGTCATCTACATATATCAAAATGTAGCAGCAGGACTCTTTGCTTTGTCTGAGAAACAGAGACAAATCAGATTTGGAGTTGTAAAATCCATGAAACACAAGAAACTCTTTTAGCCTATCAAACCAAGCTCTCGGGGCTTGTTTCAAGCCATATAGAGCTTTCTTTAGCTTACATACAAGAGGAGTAGAGTTTTGGCTTGTCACAAAACCTTGAGGTTGCTCCATAAACACCTCCTTACTGGGCTTTCCATGTAAAAAGGCATTGTTAATGTCGAGTTGACGCACGCTCCAATTATAAGCCAAAGCTAAAGTTAATAGGACCCGAATTGTGATAAGTTTAACCACGGGACTATAGGTCTCAGTATAGTCAATATCAGCAGTTTGAAGATACCCTTTGGCAGCCAATCTGGCTTTTTATCGTGCAATCGAGCCATCAGAATTTCGTTTGGTTTTAAACACCCACTTTCGTCCAATCACCTTTTTGTCCCGAGGTAATGGGACCAAATCCCACGTTTTATTACTCACTAAGGCATCATATTCCTCTTCCATTGCCTTCTTCTAATTTTGCAGCTTCAGAGACGCCTTAGCAGTTGTAGGTTCAATATCAACACTCTCAGTTAGTAGAGCTTTTGGTTTCCATATCTTGTTCTTGCTTCGAGTCATCATCTGATGAGTATTGGTATTTGCAGGCATACGAGGCATTGAGACAATACTTGAGACTATAGATGTATTTGTATCATTTGGAGCTAAAGGAACTGAGGATTCTGTAGGGCCATCAATAGTGGTGAATGGAAGATTCTGATTACTGGTTAAGTAAATATTTGGTATTATGGAAGTAATGTAGTCAGGAGATGGTAGGAATTCATGAACAAACCCAGATCCATGATTTTGGAGATTGAATATGGGAAGAGAGGGATTGTTAGAGTTTGTAAGAGTATGAGGCACAGATGGAAGAGATGGTTTTGTTTTAGATGTCATAGTAGGTAGGGCTATGAAGGATGAGGCTACATATAATTGGTTAATTTTGTCAGTCTGTTTATTAGCTGTAAAGGGGAACACATGTTCGTTGAATACAACATGTCGAGAGATGAATATTTTTCCTTACTTGTCTAGACATTCGTAGCCCCTATATGAATGACTATAGCCAAGAAAAGTGTAGGGAAATGAGCGAAGTTGAAGTTTATGATGGTTATAGGGCCTGAGATATGGAAAACAAAGGCAGCCAAAGACTTTGAACCAGGAATAGTTTGGTTTTGTTTGAAATAAAAGCTCCATAGGACTCTTTCCATTTAAGTTGGGACTAGGCAATCTATTTATGAGAAACACAGAGGTTGGGAACACATCATCCCAGTATGTCAAAGGTAGAGAGGCGTGAGCTAAAAGAGTCAATCCCATATCCACAATGTGCCTATGTTTTCTCTCAACAACCCGTTTTGCTGAGACGTACAAAGACAAGAAATGCGATGCCCAATCCCACTCTCTTTTAGTAAGGGAATGAAGGGTTTAAACTCACCTCCCCCATCTGTTTGGATGGCCTTAATTTTGGTTTGAAATTGATTTTCTACTAGCTTTTTGAATGAATAAAAGGTATTAAGTGCTTCAGATTTGGATGTCAGGAAATAAATCTATGTGTGTCTAGAGAACATATCTACAAAGCTTATATAATAACGAAAACCATTATGAAAGACATGATGTGCAGGACCCCACAGATCTGTGATAATTAGTTCTAGAGGGAACTTGTGCACAGTAGAGGAATTAGAAAAAGGAAGTCTGCATAATTTTCCTATGGCACATGAACTACACAAAGAAGAACTTTTATTTGATTTTGGTAAAGAGATATTACAATCACTAAGCACTTTATTTACAATATTCATGGAAGGGTGGCCTAACCTATTATGCAACATTTTTAGAGAGGAAGAACTATCAGAACTAGCAGGCACTAAAGTATTAAAAACAACAGGTTGAGTTGATTTTGTAGAGACTGGATTTGACATCAAATTGGTTGGACCAGTTTTGAGTAAAGAAAACCGATAGAGTCCCTCATGGAGATGTCCTTGGAGCAAAATTTTCCCAGTTGCCTGAGCTTTAACAAAACAAACGTTAGGGTGGAATTCGAAAAAACAGTTGTTGTCTTTAGTAAATTGGCTTACACTAAGAAAATTTTTAGTAATGTGAGGACATCGAAGAAGATTTTGATTAGAAAAAACATGTTTAGTATTAGGATCAGATATAAAGATATCATTTGGAATAACAAAAGAATGGCCACTATGAAGAATTTTTAGACCTCTCCCATTGCCTACGTGCATCTGCTCACCACCTTGATAACTATTGCTCTAAGAGAAGTTCGTGTAGTCATTGGCGATGTGGTTGGTTGCACCAGAATCAGGATACCAACCATATGGATCTGCACTATTAGAGCTTGAAGCAAGAAAAGCCTGATATCCATTGTTCTGTTGTTGATTGTTTTGATAGGAACCATTAGACCTTTGAAATCTTCTGTTGTTGTTTGGAATAGGTTGTCCATTGAACAATTGCTGAAAATTGTTGACAAGGAGGTTTTGAGGAATTCCAGGATCCACGTCCTCCTCTACCTCCTCCTCTTCCACCACTTCTGCCTCCTCTATTTCCATTTCCATCATATACTTCATTGTTATTGCTTTACCATTGATTATTTCCTAAATTCTTGGAATCTTGCAAGGCAGGAGTGATTACTTTCTTGTCTGTGTTCATAGTCGTTAGATTTTCTGTTGGGATTGTACCATCCATATTTACAGACAAATTTCTTTCTAATCAAGATTCATGTGTCATAAGCAGCGAACATACCTCTAGTAAGGGTTTTGCTTTGGACTTCACTGAAATCACTGAGACAATCGAGTATATTATGGGCCAAGACTAGCTAAAATATACATGGTGTGTTCTTGAACAGATACTGTACACCCAACTTCATTCAAAGAGGATACAAGATTCTTCACCGTTGCTACAAATTCTTTGATTGTTTTTCCCCCTTTCTTGAGATTCTGCAATTGACTCTTCAACTGCATAATCTTGGCAGTGTTAGAGGTAGAGAAATCTGCCCTAGAGTCACCCAGATCTTCCTAGCTGTTTCGCATCCAACAATTTGAGATACGATATCTTCATTCATTGCACCGATTAACCACGAACAAAGCAGCCTATCTTGCCGCATCCATCGCTCGTATTCTAGATTTTCTACCAGATTCGATCCATCTCTCGCATCCGAGCTTGTTTCCCTTGTTTCTTCTGATGAACGAACTTGTTTTTCAGATTTTTGATCTTCAAGAATATGTTTCTCCAACGAATGTCCGTATACCAGATTCAAGATCTGAAGTTTCCATGTAAGGAAATTTGTATTCTGACAATTTGAAGATGGAGATGTGGTTTCCTGGGTTGATTATTAGCAAACTTTGTCCAGCGGATGATGAACTTCCATTACTTACTCGCAAATATCCCAGAGACGCCATAGCTGCTAAGCAAGAAGCTCTAATACCATGTAAATGATTTCAATATGAATTGCACAGTACAGAGAAAAGGAAGAAGAGAGAAAGAAAGGCCAAGAAAATAGATGATGATTCTTATTAGGGCTTGACCAGGAACACCCCTTATATAATGATCGAAGGGGTTGTTCAATACAAAATAATATAAACTGATTTAATAACAATTTGTAACAGCTCACATAACCAACCCAACATTCATATTTACACACACTAATCAAGCTATTAGTGGGCAGCCTTTACAAAGACAAGTAGAACAAACTCATATAGAGAGATTCATGAATTAAAATAAAATAAACTTTTGAAAGTTTATAGACTAAAATTAAAATTTTAGAAGTTCAACTACTGATTTTCGAGATAGAACCTGTGATCATGGACTGAATTATCACGAAACAACAAAATCATCGGATCACCATCCCTTTCAATAGTTTTAGGTAAGTGTTCACTATGAATAATTATAACAAAAAATAAATCCTAATTTTAGGATGCCTCTCAATTTATTAAGAGTGTCACTTCCATTATTAGATCAACTTATAATAACTAAAGGTCATATATATATATATATATATATATATATATATATGATAGTTTGTATCAGATAATTGTGTTTTAAAATTTTGAACTTTTGTGTATAGTACGGCAGTATGATAAAATATTGGATTGAATTGTATTTTTTTTTTTTTTTTCAATTTCAAAGATTTGTCTTTTCATAGTAGAGTCCACATGTGATTACAATATGTATATTGTACTCAAATAATGATAATTAACATAAAGTATGAGATTGAATTTTAATCTAATATCCAATAGATCTAAAGTGGTCATGTTGAACTTGGATTGGAATTAGGAAAAGGGAGAACTGAAGAAACTTGCTATTTATTTTTATTTTCTAAAAGTAATGTCCTATCGTCGATCAATTTTCAACTTTATATAGAAACATCCACCAACAATTATAAAGAATGTAAAGAATAGAAAAGTATTGTTGATTAGAAACTATTACACATGACACATTACGAAGTTTGAACTAACTATGATTTTTCTTGGGTTACACTACGATTTGCTCCTAAACTTTGTACTTAATTAGATTCGAAAAAAGAAACAAAAAACTGAAAAAGGCTCACGACCAGACGTAAATTCATGAAAAATAGTTGCCTATTATCATAAGGAGAGTTGGCTCTCCTTATGAATAAAGAGACAAGTATTTCTCTAAACTCATATTGATCGTGTTAACAAAACGAATTCTGGATTACAATGAGTAAACTAAAAGTAAAACGGCAGTTATCAATTATATTGACCATTAATGAAGCATTATTTCAAAAGGAGTCATGAGTAATTTTTTTTAAAAAAAAGATCAATTGATAATGAAAGAACTTGTTCAGTAGATGAGTGTGATGATAATTTCTAACCATGAATTTATATAATATATTATTTATAACTTACCGCTGAACACTTTTGACTAATAGCTTCAAAAAGTTGTAGCTATTGCGCTTTTAATATTGTAGATATCCACTATAATCTTAGACTTGATTAATTAAAAACTATAGTACTTCTGTTAAATTTTTTAATATAATTCTAAGAAAAATATCTAGCTAATGCACTTAATTTGTGCCAATTTAGCACTAGGATTTTATTAAATTAACTTTTTTAAGGGGTTGTTTAATCAACCTTTGGATTCGATGAGCCAATTTTATATCTAAATTTTGGATTACGTTTAACTATAGTTTATCTATTTGATTATAATAATTTAGTTCATTATATACTTGATAGGTATAATGATTGAGTGTTTTTTTTTTTTTTTTAAAAAGATACGAATTCATTCCAAGTAGGATGCAAATATCATACGAAAGCTTTTTAATTAAGAGCGATTGGAAGCAATGTTGTAGTCCTTAGTGAAATGATATTTAGAGCACCAATAATCCAAATTAATTAAGATTCATTCTCAAATATAGCTAGCAGACTTATCAACATAATTTCTTGAAATGTATAATGATTGAGTGTGTTTCCCCATATTGATATGATATATAAGACATCCTTTTAAATAGATACATTGTTGTTTACTTATATATATATATTAAAATTCTTCTCCTTAATTAAAAAAAAAAAAAAAAAGAGAGAATTCTTTCAAATTACCTAGAAAACGTCATTTTAATTTTGAGGTACAAATCTTCATGATTGATTTGATGACATTTAAAAAAATATAAAATAATAATAACAATTGATTAATTGAAGGGGAAACTCCAACCCATGATTAATTTATCATGAGACGCACATTTATACTAATTAAAATATTACTCTTGTTAGGTCATTTTATGACATTTTAACTTTTAATTTGTCTTCATTTAAAAAACTACATAAAAATTGACAATCAATTTGGTTGGGTCAAAATTAACATCAAATGACCAGTTAAGAAAAAAAAATGGCATCGAATAGACTTGTTTAAAACCTACCAAGTGACTAGAACCAATCAAACTTAATTAACAGGTAATTAAACCCTATTGATACCAATCAAATTCACTCAGCAAAGGTTGATTAAATCTCTTAAGAATTTGATGATCAAGCCATTAGATTAATAACTAAATTCTGTTTTTCTTAGAGAAAAGTTTGGTTTTATTTAAAAATAATAATAATAAAAGGTGAAGAATTGTGTTAAAATGGCCTCTAACGTTTTCAAAGGGTAATAAAATAATTTGGTGAAGCAGTAGTTAGAATTAAGTTTGTCTCTTCTAAAAAAAAGAATTAAGATTGTCCCTTGATTTTTGTCTTCTTAAAAATAGATTCGAAGACAAAAATAGATTCTAAACTGATCTCCATGTGATAGTGTCATTTATATATATATATATTCGTGGCCAATTCAAAAAAAAAAAAAAAAGGGTTGTCAATTCATAAATAAACTCATACAAATTGGTATATTTATTGTAAACAGTTCCATTAATTTGTGATCATTGTTCCATTTTTAAATTGTATTAAAACACTTTTTCATTGCAATGATACTTTTTTTTAGAATTCATTGGAATGATACTTGAAGTGGTTAATGCATTTAACTTTGTGAGTGATCTTGAAATATAAAAATACGTCTCTAAAGAAATATTTAGATGGGTTTGACCTTTTTTTTGTCGAAAAAACGTAGATTGGTTAATCATTTTTGGTTATTAGAGAAAAAAAAAAGAATCGAAAGAATCTTGAAATTAGAAAATTGCTAGTCCTCCTCCAGTTTATGATAATTTGATACATTTACATAACAATTTTGTATAACCAAATAAAGTTACTAGTCAAATTACTTTTAAGATCTAACCAAAACATACCATGTCTTTAATTAAGAATACTTAAATGAAATGGTTTTAAAAAATATATTTTTTAAAAAGGGTCTAGACTAATTGAAAAGTTACTTTTATCGAATTCGAATGAAATTTATTTTGTAACAAATTTATGGAAATTTACTATATAACATTTCTCATTATTATTTTTTAACACAATTGCAAATTTAAATAAAGAGTGAAAATTCAAAACAACATATTATGTTTAAGAAAGTTTATTAATATATGTTTTGACTTTGTTGAATTATATTAGAATCAATTATTTTTAGAGTAAACCTGGTGTTTTAGATTCAAAATTCAAAATTAACTATTTTGATAGGTAAGTTTTTTTTGGTAGCATTGGTATAGAGATTGGTGTGATATAACATCATCATGCGACAATTCTCTTACTTACTTTGTGTGTTAAGGCACAACGTTTGGCTACCTCCTAATGTCTCGATTAATAAAGTGATAGAGTATCTCCACGTAGGCTACTTCATTTTTCTTACTCACTTTTTGTGATAGGGCCTAATGTCAAAACCCGCTTCTCTCTGACGTCTCGATGTTACTTTGATAATTATAAATACACAACAACATTGCTATGAGGCATTTTGGAAGATATCTAAAAACAAAGCCATGAAGACCAATGTCCAAAACAATAATATCATACTAATGTGGAGGACCTCGAGTAGGATAGTTGTCTCAACAAGTGGTATCAAATTCATGCCCTTTCTTTAGTCTTTGTGACTAATCTCCTAGAAAAGTGAGAATTTTTAGTAGATATCCAAAATTAAAATCATGAGGGCTTTTGCTGTGGACAATACTCTAGAGTAGGGTAGTTGTCCAAACAATCAAAGTTTTAGTGGTTGTATTAGTGAATATGAGTGACTAGACTTTAATGGACCTTGTAGATCTAGATAATTGGATATCTTCAATGATTGTATTTTGATTAATCTATTCGTACAATTGTGCTTCTAATGCTTGTAAGCACTTGATAACAGTTTATTTATGTCCTGTTCACTCTTGGACAAAGTGTAGTTTAGATTAGAACATAATTACATGACTAATTGTAGCGCTCAATAACCTTATTGTGTTCTAAAAAGCTAAGAAAAGATGTTAGTTTTATGACTTTCCATTAAATTCAACGAAATCGTCGGTGTATTGAAGATTGGTTTTGGAAACAGAATTCTCTGTTTGTGCTCTAATGGCGATTCCGAGAGAGAAAGCGAGAAGAGCAAAGAGTAGTATGAAGGTGAAGGTGAAGATCCGAACGATGAGAGTGTTTGGAGGACTTAACAATATTTGAGATGGAGAGATTCGAATCAATGACATTTTATTTATGAGTTACACTAATGTGAGTTATTGCTTTTATCGGCTAAATTTACAAGTACTTAAATTTAGGTCATTCGCTAAAAAGATAAGTAGTATATATGACTTAAATTGTTAATATGTATTACTATTATTTGAAGCTCTCAAGTATAACAAAACTAAAAAAGCATAGGCTAAAACAATTTAGGGGCTAAATTGTAAATAAAAAGTGTGTTTAAAAAACTAAATTTTGGGTTGGGCTTAGTTGGACCTTTGGATAAGGTGTCTAAAAAAACGAACTTTAGCTATGGAGTGATTTTGTATGGTCAGAAATTTATAGACAATTCATGTTTGTGAAGACTATATATAAGGATCATTAATGAACTAGCTATAGAGAAGAAACAATATTATTAGGTAGAAATTAAAACATTGTAGGATATATTATGTTGAGTTCCTATAGCAAAAGTACCCTGCACCTTGATTATATAAAAGCTACTACTACTTTAGAGTATGTGCCTACCTCCAAATGCATAATTTTGTTCTTTTCTTAGACCTTTGCCAACAAGGGCCTTACCTCATGTGGGCAATTCCTAAATTCTAAGAGAATGTTGATCAGTTTTAAGATTTATTATTATTATTATTATTATTATTATTATTATTTTCAAAAAAGACATTTTCATTAAAAAAGTAAGTATATAAAGGATTATAAGAAATCTTTCCAATTTAAAGCAATGAAATTAATTTAGCTCAAATTAAAAAATCTCCCTATGAAAATGTCCCAAGTTTGAAAGCTCGAATCTAACATTGACTTCTAATGAATTATTGATGTTGGTAGAATCGACTTCAACTAACATTACATATTTTGTGCACCCAAAAAAAAAAAAAATTCAAGTTTCTTGATATCTATATATATATGGAGAAAGTACTATTATTCATTAATTTAGTATATAAGAGGCATACATCTCCAATTTAAAGCTATAATATTATCATCATATAAAAAGTTTAGACTCTTTACCCACAAAAAAACAACTTCCTTGATAAAAACAAAGGAAATGAAATCTCTTTTTAAGACAAATACTCTCTTGTGAAACATCTTTACTGTATAACTTTCTATTAAAACATTTTTTTATTGAATTTATTTTTGTTTTGAATTGAACAACATTTGTAAGGGAGAAATTCGAACTTGTCATCTTTTTATATTTAATTAGTTATACTTTTATATCAATTGAGTCATATCTAGTTCGTAATAAAAATTTTAAAATTTTAGAAACAAATTAAAGAAATGCAAATCTTATGTTGGGAGTATCTAAACATTTAGGGTATGTTTGGGACACCGTTTATGTAAACGGTCGGATTGGTTATAATAACCCAACCCATGTTTGACCCACCATTTATTATAAACGGTGGTTTCTAAACCTGCGTACCTGTTTATCTAAACCTACGTGTCAGTTTATTTAAATCTTATATTTTTATTAAATATTTTTATGAATATTGACTATAAAT
>JBBMKA010000020.1:4174534-4196510 GCA_037833695.1 Sechiopsis laciniata | reverse complement strand
TCATTCTTGCCCACTTCTCTTGGCGAGCTTGGAGTGGAGAACAAATTCTTGAATCCATTGATTTCACTACATTATCTACCACTTCTCTTGCTATTGCATCAAAAACACCCTCTTTGTGCATCTGGTTGATAATCCCTTCGATATCCATAGATCGAATGCTCTGATACCAGATGATAGATTCTAGTTCTATCACAAGGTCCCTCCTCTCAATCAATTGAGTCAATTCTTCAAAGATGTAAGTTGTAATGATTAATGGGTAGGTTACACTTATATAGCCCTCAACGGACTAACCTCCTAACTACCTTAACCAACTAACAAATTAAGGTTAACTATAGGATCATATCATACACTTCTGCCATTGCCTTCAATAAGTTTAGGCAACACAAGTCATTGCACACAAGTACACAATTAGGTAGTATTTTTAAGTTTGGTTGTGGCCCCTTTAGAATTTCAAGTTTAATGCTACATTAACAATTATTGTTAAATGGAAACAAATGAACTTCACATTCGAATGGTAATTGAGTACAGTTTTTATTAGCAGATTCAAATTCTTCTCCTACAAATGAGGTAATATTCTTTTTTTTTTTTAAATAATTAATAAATAAGACATTTTTACTTCTAAGAAATCTCGGTTCGTATTCTTATTCTTACAAAAAAATGGACTCGTTCTCGTAAGTAAGGCCCAAGATGTTGTGAGCTGTTCAACTACAATTTCAAACAATTTGACCAGAGGTAACAATGACATTTCCACCAATTGACATTAGGCACACACACATTAATGGATTTAGTGGTTTTGGTCACAAATTATGACCATAAGATGAAAGAATAGACCTTACCCCACCATTATTGTCTTTATCAGTCTAATTAGCTTTTTATATTCACACCCACAATTTACTTTCATGGCATATTCCTCAACACCATTCATAATAATCAAAGGCTGCAAATCATCATTGAGTTGTTGGGTCTAGACAAATATATTAATAATAGTTCATTTTCCACACAAAATTGCGATTTTTGCAAAGTATAATCTCTCTCAGTTATTCAAAATGGAAGGGAAGCCCCAAAATCTGATCCAAATCCCCAGAGTGAAACTGGGCAGCCAAGGATTAGAGGTAAAGATTGATCACTTTTAAGAAATGGGAACTTTTGTAAGGAAGAAAAAAAAACACACAAAACAGGATTTTGGATTTGACAATGAAAAACCTTTAACTTTGCAGGTTTCAAGGTTGGGTTTTGGATGTGCAGGACTTTCAGGGACTCTCAGTGCTCCCCTGTCCCATGAAGATGGATGCCAAATAATCAAACAAGCTTTCATCAGAGGCATAACTTATTTTGATTCTTCTGATCTTTATGGAGCTGATCATGACAACGAAATCATGATTGGAAAGGTGGTGTATTTTCAATGTGAAACTTTGTAAAAGTGTATTAAGTTTGATTTCATATCTTTACTAATTGGCTGACTATGTTTTATTTTTGCAGGCCTTGAAACAGCTACCTCGAGAGAAGATTCAGTTGGCTACAAAGTTTGGGATTGTGCTATTAGGAGGATTTGAATTTGCAGTAAATGGAACACCTAAATATGTAAGGAAGTGCTGTGAAGCTAGTCTCGAGCGCCTTCAAGTTGACTACACGACCTCTACTATCAGCATCGTGTCGACTTATCTGCGTGGATCGAGGAAACGGTAAGCGACTTTCAACATTTTGATGTAGGAAGGGGTAGATTAGAAGGAAAACTTTAAAAACCTGCTTTTAAGCAGGTCAAATGTAAAGGAGAGAAAATGAAGAATGAGTTATAGAGCGTTAAATATGCGACACCTTGTTTACAAGGTGTTCCTTAGAAAAAAACAGGTGGTTAAGGTTGCGAGGGTATGCTAATTACTAGTGTTGAGATATACCTTTAAACTATGTTGTCCCACGGTTATTTAGTCGAGGGTCTCGCTGCCCGGGTAAACAACGGGTATGTGATGTAATAAGATTTTACGAGAATGCACTGTATAAACTCTCTTACAATCGCCTCGTTTGACCAACGTTTGTATTTTTCTCTTCTTAATAAAACAGTTCTCTCCTCTGTCCATGTACGTAGCTAACACACCGTTCGTGTTCCACGTAAAATCGTTGTGCTTTGACTTGCGTTTTTATTGCTTTCTTGATTGTTGTTTTCAATTTTAATAACAACTATGACCAATCTGGTGCGAGTTGTAAGGAGTGATGGTTTCGTTCTATATTATATCCTGGATTCTGTATTGGACACAAAAGGTTATCCATTGATGACTATATGAGTTTAGTTTTTGAATCTTTGATGGGTTTATGTGAAGATGGGAGAGCTTAAGAAGCTGGTGGAAGAGGGGAAGATAAAGTACATTTGGGTTGTCTGAAGCAGGTGCAAACACAATCAGAAGAGCCCATGCAGTTCATCCAATCAGTGTCATACAGATGGAGTATTCGCTGTGGAGCCGCGATATCGAAGATGACATAATCCCACTTCGTAGGTGAGAAAGGATAAGTTTGGTCCCTAAACTTTCAAACTTATATCTATCTAGCTCTTATGCTTGCAAAATACAAAGTAGATGGACTAAACAGGTCAAAAGAGTTTAAACCAAACTTCTAATGTTTTGCAGGGAGCTAGGAATTGGGATAGTGGCTTACAGTCCTCTGGGTCGAGGGTTCTTTGGGGGAAAGGGAGTTGCAGAGAGCTTGCCAAGTGAGGGCTCGTTGGTAGGTTTGTAAAAGGTTTTGCCATGGAATTAACTGCTGCATTACATTACAAACTGATTAAAATGTTTGTGATGTGTTTGACAGGCTTACCATCCAAGGTTCAGCAAAGAGAGTTTAGAACAGAATGAATTTATTTACAGAAGGCTTTCTAATCTAGCTGTGAAGCATGGTCATACCACAGTTCAGTTGGCTTTAGCTTGGCTGCTCCATCAGGGTCTTGATATTGTTCCCATCCCAGGTGTGTTTTTATGTCCTTCTCTTTCACCCTGTCCAAAATGAAGTTGTTTTTATGATATTTGTTGAAGAGTAACAACAACAATACAGAAAAACTTATACTAGAAGAAGAATTTCTTTATGATAATTGTGGTGGAACCTAAAATACTATATGAAGAAGCTATAGAAAAGGCTAATGCAAATCTACTGCTTTCATCCATCAGCTACCGCCATAAATCACTACAACCATCGTAGGTTGGCCTAATAACCAAAGCAGGACCTTGAGGATTGAAGAGCTTATAGCTTCAATCCTACAGATTTCTTTGGCATCCAAATATTGGAGGGTCTGATAGTATGTTTCGTGAGAATAGTCGAAGACGTGCACGTAAGCTGCCTGGACTCTCACCGATATCAAAAAAATAAAAATAAGAACTCATTTATATGAGTATTTTGGTCACAATCTCCAAATGTGGAACAGCATTCAAATACAGAAACTTTCATCTTAAAATCTTAAATGGTAATATATCAAACTAGAGAAAGACTAAAGTTAAACAAAATCCATATAAGTTGGCTTTTCAAGATCTAGGTACAGAGTATTAAAATAGTAATCTAAAAATTCAAACACATGCAATACTGAGGGCAAGTTTGGGGAGGGAGGATGGACTGGGAAGGGATGACTTTCCATCTCTTCTCATGTTTGGGGAGGGGGAAAGAGAGAAGGATGAAGGGATAGGATGGCAAGGAAAGGGATGGAAAGTTTATTTTCTATTTTTTTGAAAATTTTAATTTAATTTAACACGTTTATTTTTAATTTGTTAATAATTACATTTTTATTGTAGTATTTAATTATTTAATTATTTTTTTATAATTTTAATTTTTAAATATTCCATTAACGTTTTAATTTCTTTTTATTTTTACTTGAACCGACAATCTCTTAAATTCAAAATTATCGTTAATATCATCGACTAACTCATCCATTTAACCTATATGACTTTTTATACATTGTATTTTATTTATTTGTATAACTTTTCTTTAAAATATATTATTTACCATTTATTTCTTTGATGTATCATGTTATTTGACCAATATTTGTAATTATTTATGGATTTATATTTTTAGGAAAAAAATTTATTTAATATTTTACAACTTCAATTTAAATGATATTGTGTTAAGAATTGAGATTTAAGATTAAGTTTCGTAATCATAACTTGTTGAATTATATTTAATTATTATAAACTATTTATATTTAAAATGCAATAATTATCATTTTTTTAAATATACAATATCTTAAATAATATTTACAATTATTTATATATTTGATTTTTTTCGAAAATAAATTTTTCATACAAAAATATATATTAATAAATATTGAGTTTATTATTCATCAAATTTAAGAATCAAAATATTATTCATCAAATTTTTTAAATGCATACATTCATTTTTTTTTAGAATCAATGCATACATTCATTTAAAACATTATTTTTGAGATAATTTAAATACATATTTATATACTTTATTTTGGTAGAATACAATAGTTCTAAATTAGGTAAGTATATTTATATAACTAAATTAACTATATTTTGATTGTAATTTAAAAATATATATCATTCCTAAATAATCAAACTAGTTAAATTATATTTATTTTAAAATATTATTTCATCAATAAATAAAAATATATATTTAATTATGACTATTATATTAAAAAACTACTAAATATCTATTTTTATTTATATACATAAAAAATTGCAACTCTTCCATTCCCATCCCACCAAACATAAATTTATTATCACTTTTCTTTCATTTCCTTTCTACTAAACATTAATTTACTCTCACTTCTCTTCTCATTTCATCCCTTCCTGACCAAACATGTCCCGAGGCTGTTGAGTCAAACTGATCTCCAGTTCAAATAGGAGAGAAATTTGAATTTAAGGCAACCCATAATGTCCTCTAATATTTTGGTTCTGTAAATGAAGGGTTCCAATCTTTGCTTTCATTTTTCCAATCTGCAACAGGGACAACAAAACTTGGGAACCTAGAGAGTAACATCGAGCCATTGGGTGTAAAGCTAACAAAGGAAGATTTTAAAGAAATTGGTGATGCTGTGCCAATTGATGAAGTTAGTGGTCAGAGAGATTTTGATGTTCTCACCAAATATATGTGGAAGTTTGCAGATACACCATTAAGCAGTTGAAACTCAATGTTAACTTCTTACCCTTTTAAAACTTGTTCAAGTCCTTAGCTTTGCTATACATTCTTGCATTTGAATCACTGCAGACTTCTTTTTCGGTTCAACATTTGGCAGTGAAGAGATTCGAACCCTTACAACTTTGGTTAAAGATATATACCTTAATCAAATGAGTTATGCTCAAGTTAGCGAACCCCAATATGGGAACCGTTAAGATTACAACCAAATCCAACAAATTATCTTATTTCTAAACCTCTTGTCATTTGAAACTTGTTGCCCCTGCAAAAATGAGTATAACAGTTCAGTTCTCAGCTTTGCCATGGATTCAACACTACATTTAATGAAATTTTCTTCTCAAATCATCTCTTAAAAAAATTATTTCATTCTGAACCACCAGAAAATCAAACAACTTATCTTATTTCTAAATCTCATTCAAAAACTACAATATTTATTAATTTTTCAAAATTCTCATGATTCAGACACTTTTTAGGAGCAGTTGAGCCAGAAAAGGGCCAACTGGTAAACACAGCCTTTTAGAACAAAGCAAGCAAATAGGTCCCCAATGTCACAGAATCTAAGTCCATTAACAGCACAAAGCTGCTGACTGGCAAAATTCTACCAGCAAAGGAATCAAACTCAGCTTTAAAAAAGTTCATAACACTTGAGAAGTAGCAGTGTTTGTGTTAAGTAGACAATATAAGTGAAGCTTGAATGGTATGCATTATGGGATTTCAATATCATTCATCAGAAGCCTGCGGAGAATGGATAATTAACATCAATGTTGCAAATTTATAACCATCATGGAGAAGCTCAAGTGGTCAAAAAGGATCTTAAGGTGCTTAAGATGATGGATTCAATCCATGATAACCACCTACTTAAGAATTTATTTTTTATGAGTTTTCTTGACAGTAGGGTCAGATGGTATGACCCGTCACTGATATTAAAAAAAAAAAAAGAGTTGCAAATTTAGAAGATGCTATGCTTACCAGTGAGTTGCTTTTGTAGCTTCAATTTTTGCAGTAATAAAACGAGCCTCTAATCTTGAAGAGGCATAAAGCTTTCTTGTCAGCATAAAACTAAAAAAGTTAATAATCTCCAAAGCGAAAGCACCATAGCTAGCCCTCAAAACTGTAGGGAAGAATATAAATGACATCAATAAAAGAAGAATATTCTTTAGAAAATGATTGAACCGTTTATCTTACCGACACAATAATTTGTAAAACATAATGGAACAGGCTTATTACTGAACACAGGTATTACATACATAAGCAAATGTGTTATTGCTCTAATTGCATATAAACTCGTTCAATTTAATTACTCTTTTATTTTTATATTCAGGACTTGAATACTTTTTAACTATATACAAGATCAACGATTTGACTTATACTTTTTAACGATATATAAAGTTGAAGATTTGACTTGCTACTTTTTAACAATATATAAAGTTAAAAGATTCAAATTATAAGTGCAACATTCAAAATTTAACTAGAACAATGGGTAAGCTATATAAATAAATGTGTCCATGAATTAAAGTTTGAATTCACCACCTTAGATTAAAGGTACATATTTACGTCAAACAAGTTGGGTAATTGCTTACTTCAATGGGCTGATCTCAATTTAAGTTTTTCCATCTCATCTCATCTCGTTTTATATTGCATTTCAAAACTTCATATTGCATTTCAAAACTTCCCTCACCAGTATCTACGATACTGAAGTACGATACAAAACTTCGTACCTTGTACCTATGCAAGGTTAACTTGACCGATCAGTAACGAACACAAGCGAGAGTTCAAGGGTTGTGAATGATTGAAAATAAGCATTGGTTGTGCGAGGTTGGATGGTAAGCGCTAGCAACTAATCTGGTATACACAAAGACATACACAGAAAAGATGGCATACATTTTATACATAATGCAGGAGAACTGGATATCCCAAACATTGGATCATCATCTCTCAACCCAATAAGCCTGGACCAGTAGAAACATGAACAAATTTCTAATCATCATAGCAAATGTCGCGACACCGTGTCCGAGTTACAAAATTGATCAGCTGAGTGAGATACTCATACCGTCTGGATATAGACACCTCTAGATCTCCAAGCTTGACTGGTAAGTGAAGGCCTACATAACGATCCTTAACACAAACAAACCGTGCAACAGACAACCATTTCTCGACCAAAGCTCCCCTTCTTCTCTCAAGCTCTTGTCAATCATAAGGATGATATCCGAAGTAGCACGCCATAAATGACATTGTTGAACTCAGCACTCTTGGATATCTGCAGAAAAGTAGCTCCCAAACTGAGATGTCAAACAACTGTATACCACAAACTTGACTAAGAACTATCAGGTTTCTAAACTGGTAACTCGTTGGTTTTTTTGTTTTTAGTTTTGGAAAATTAAGCTTATAAAAAGATTTCTAATGTTTCCTTAAAAAAGATAGAACCCCGTTGTTGTAAAATTTGGAGAAAACAAGCTTAAATCACATAAAATAAAAAACAAAACACCAAATAGATATCATACATGACATAAATTTTTTATGTTATTAAAGGTATTTACAACCAATTCCTACACCAGCAAAGCGACACCTAAAACTGATATCAAGTTCCTCGGCCACATTTAGAAAAATAATGCTTTTTTGGAGCTACTAGTAACACACCCAAAAGCATAATTTTAATTCTTTGTGCCAATCTAGGCATAGCTCTACCGGTTAAGCCATATACCTTGGACCAAAAGATTCGAGCTTCAAATCTCCTATCACACATGATTATTAAAGATTAGCCTAATAATCAAACAAGGATTTTGTAAATCATATCCTGTCTAAAGATTATAAGTTCAATTTATGATGGTCATCTACCTTAAAATTAACTACCTACAAGAAACTTTGACAATCAAATGTCAGACGGTTGTGCGTAAAATAGTTGACTGTGTACAAAGCTGGCTGCATGATATATTTATAAAAATAAATAAATAAAATAAAAACTTGTGTAGGTCGTTGGATGTTGTAGCCTTAATTCATTAATTTTATAAAAATAATAATAATCTTAAACATAGGAATGATATCGTCTCATTGTATTGCTTCAGAAATTAATAATGGTAAAAGGTGGTGAGAGGTCAAAGCAGAGAGAACTTGCGTAAATCCATAAAAGATTTCAATTGAATAATTGACTCTACAGAAACTGCTGGTACATCTTAGTTGAGAAAGTGATTTAATGGAACCATGTACAACCAATTGATTAATTAGCAGTTTTAATAGGTTATGAAAATGCATATAAATGACAGTAAAAAGTCAACTGCTAATATAAAACAGCTCTACAGCTCTACCTTTGACATTAAGGTCGACAGGAAAACATGCAAGTTTTGGCTGATTGTCAGCTGTTCCAACGAAGGCTTTTGGTACTGCAGTTGGGGATAAAGAGCTCGACACAATCTGACCTAAATTCTTATTGGATATGTGCGTCCTCATTTGATGGTTCATATACCCCTCCAGGCTAGAAGAAGAAAATCCTGTATTTTTCTTGTTCTTTAACCTTCCCCTAACAGAAATTTAACCACAAAGATGGAAGGGAAATGAACGAAATGAGATTGGAGACCACAGAAATTATCTACCATGCAAGATGTAATCATTATGGGCCTATAAAAGAAAAAACAAACTTAGTCGGAGGTACCTGTCTTTTCGCTTTTCACGATATCTCTGCAATGAAACTTTCCGACTCGTCTGACCCTCAACATCTAATATGAAAAACCACAGAATTTTGTGAAAACATGTTAATTAGATCAGTTGTTGATTGGAAGCTGAGAGTTATTTACATGGGAAAAGAAACATTAAGGAGAGTGGTGACTAAGGGAACTCGCGAGGTGAATACAACACAATTCTAATATGGTACACAGTAGCAGAAAAACAGGAACTTCTACAGAAGTGAGCTGAAGGTATAACTTACCGTTGACTATGATTTTCTAATTATTACATTATAATAATGGAGCCCTCAAGGCAAGACTATCAGGGTTGAAATTGATATATCGAAGAAAAAAGCTAGATGGGTTAGGAATACAAAGCTTGTAGTTGAACACTTGATACAAATTATCACAACAAACTTTGTCCAAGGGCAAAAAAGCAGATTTGAAATTTCTGGGATAAAGGACAGAGTTGGACGTTTCTATCAAACATGAGAAATGCAGAGTTTTTATCTTCATAACGCAATTAATAAAATTGCAAGCAAACAGAGTACTTACCAGAATCTCGAGTACTGGTTCCTTTTACATGCTGCTGCTGAGGGTACTCAACCATCTTCTCTGTCAAATCAAAATACAATATCTCACCTAACTAGCAAACCAACGTAACTAAACTTTATTTTAAGGAAATTTGAGGTAAAAATCAAAAGATTTATAAACTCTAAGATGAAGTTTATAGCTGGAAAAAAATGGGTAGCTTAATGGAGAAAGTAAAAAAAATAAGCATAATCAAGCCCCATCTATCACCCACGAAATGTAGATTTCAGACCCATAGTTGCTAAAGTACCCGCCAGAAGTATATAGTCCAAACAACAAGGTGCCAAGTAAAAGTGGAATTGAGGCTATGGATAAGTTTTCAGAGCACAAGAAGTCATTTGCAACAATATTTCTAAAAGCGAAATGCTCACCTGCATGAATATTTCGATAAATAGTAGCACTAGCAGGAAAAAAATCATCTCTCTCATTGGCAGTCTGCAAAAGACATGGTGGAGACCGGCCTGCAGCAGCTCCACCCGAGGGGTGATTATGAGATAAATGAATTGGACTAGCTGCGAGATGCATGATTGCCGATGCCTGCAAAAATTCCATAAATGAAATGACTACAACATGCTGAAAGGGAGAGGGAAAGAGATCACGTCCATTACAAATATTCTTCAAGAATCCATAACAGAGATAGCATCTAACCTTATCTGATGGAACTCCATCATACACATTCACCTTGCCACAATAGAAAATTGTCATTTGGTCATCCACTCCATTTGCATCGCACTGATCCCTGCCAAACATTAAAATATTTGCCATCTCTTTTAAGTTAGTACAAATGTTATTGGAGAAATAAAAAGAGGAAACCACATCATGCCTGTATAACCTTTAACAAAGCAGAATACCAGAACATTTTTCACAAATGTCAAAATCAGAGCCACTGAAATTTGAGTGACTGTCTTATCCAAAAAAAAAAGATTTGAGTGACTGATAAAGTATCATCGAATTCTTTAAAAATTATAAAAATATTAATATATATATATATATATATATAATAAAAACTTTTAAAAAAAACCCAGAAAAGCATTGCCATTTTCCATCAGACCAAATTACATAGCAGAAATTAACAAATAGGCTATCAGGTTTCAGGTCAAGTATTGTTATAGCTTCTTTTTTCTTTTCGATATTTGTGTCTTGGATCAGGTTACGCACACGTTGACTATTCTCACGCGGTGTACCGTCTAACCCTATAACATTTAGATATCAAGAAAACCCGTAGGAAATTAATTCCTAGGTAGGTGGCCCTATGTATTGAATCCATAAGCCATAACCTATTGATTTCTTAAGACCTTTTTGACCATTAGGCTACCCGTGGTTATAGCATGAGCACATCAAGTGATGCAAACCTTTAACCTTATGCACATGATTTCAATTTAAAATATCTGGCCAAACCTATAACAAGATATTAACCTTCACATGACAGTTCCAGTTACTACTTTTCATCAACCTTTGGACCCTAAATCTGACCAGCAGACAATTTTTTATTTATATCTGTGAATTTATGGGCAAGCCTATGAGCACCTCTACTATGTTCACACGACAACCGTCTGACTCTACTATATTTGATAGTCAAATTAACCTGTAGGAAATTAACTTTTTGATAGGCAGATTGATTGAACTTGAACACATTCCTTCTAACCATCTTACGATTCTCAATGCTCTTATTTGACCACAAGGCCAAACCATAATGGTTACCTGCAGATTATAGAATTAAGACTACATACTACTACATTGATTCATCCCTGCCCAGTCGTTTCCTCCACAATTAAATTAAATTCCACTTGTAGGGCATTTCTCAAATTTCTAAGCCCACAAGTGAGGGGGAGCGTTAGTTGATATAATTAAATTTACTCCAACCCACATACTTAAGCTTTTGGGTTGATTGGTGATTTAACATAATTCAACAATTTTGCACACAATTTAACCCCTAAAATATATGTCATGCCTAGTGTTTGGGGTAGTAAATGCCAAAACGAGGATATGTAGTTCATCCATAACTTTTGAAAGCAGGCATTCTCACTCGATCTTCTTCTTGAAAGAGTTTAAAGCATCAGTGGTCTGCAGAGGTTAAAAGAAACAGCAAATGTGCACAAACTAGCAAGGTAGAATATAAAACACAAGGTGAAATACATCAGCTTCCAATCCAGACAGAAATTGGTAGACAAATATGATTCACAAATCTACATTCACAAGTAGCAGGGAAGTCAAAGATATTCAAGGATAGACCTGGGACTGGTGACCTTGTTGTCTGGTTCAGCTGGTGGATCTTCAGGAGTAGATTTTGCAGTCTCCACGTTGCTATGTGCAGATTCATCAACTGACAACGTAACCTGAGCATCATCACTCGGTTCTTTGGGAGAATCGCCTTGATTCAAGTTCACCTACACATACATCATCAAATAACATCAATTACAACTTTGACAAACATTCACAAACATACCCAGAAAGGGTATATAGGCTGATCAAAGAAAACCCTCCATTTAGCCCACAATTTCAAACAGAGGGTTGAGTGAAAAAAAAAAAAAAAACCCTATAAGCAGAATTACTAAACCAAAACTGACCCGAGGCGAAACGATGGCCTTCCTGAGAGCAGTGGCGCCGCAATCATCACAAGGTTCAAGCAATGCTTTGAGAGAAATAACCTGCTGGATCGCCTGAGATTTATTCCACGATGGCCGTCGCATTCCTACCCGACATGTGTAATCAGACAAACAAATAAAACAACAATTAAAATCGTAATCCCTCCTTCGAACCCGCTCATGAACAACAAAAAGAAGATTCCGTGATTTGGGGGGCGCCGGAAAATGGAGGAAAGAAAAGGACAAAAAAGGAAAGTGAAGAAACGAAGAAGAAAATAACCTTTTTCTTTAAGGTATTTGCGACAATCCTCTCGAGTGAGTTGCAAAATGTCATCCTCAGTCAACTGATTGAGGGGTTTGTCGAGAATAGACCGGAACGTCGCCGCGCCGGCACTCATTGCCGTAGATTCTTAAAAAAACCCGACGAACTTGCCAGCGCTCCGCCCTAAAACCTGCAATCAAGGCAGTAAAGTGACGGAATATTGAGCGGCGACGGTCATCGGAAAGCAGCCGGCGGAAATTTGGAGGCGGAGAAGGGGAATTGAAGAAGGGGGTGGTTGTGAACTTTTGATTAAAGGGCTGCTCTCCAGTACAGAAGGTAGAAATGGTTTTTCTTTTCTTATGTTTCTTTTCAATTTTATTTTAATTTTTTAATTTATTAGTTTTAAGTAACTACACTTCTCCCTAGACTGCCACGTAAGTGTGTTCAGTGTCTTATTGAGCTCAATTAATATATTATTATTCTCATTAATAAGATTATAGTTAATATATTCTTAAACAATTTCAATATATAAGAAATAATGTTTCAAAATATAGCCAAATTCATGCCAATTTGTAGCAAGTATAATCTAATTAATTATGACTAAAACGTTAAGAAATATACTTTAAATATTATATATTATGAAACGTCAATTAATGTAAACATGTGTTAATTTATTTTCAATGAGTTTGATTTTAAACGCTGGCTTTTTGTTGACGTTCGAAGTTTAAATCTACCTCTTCATTTATTATACTAAAAAACACATCACAATTTAGAGTTGGATATTGATATTGTTTTTGTCTCTTTCATTCTTTAGATGGTATTTTTTAGTATTTGTTCAAAAAAGTCGTTCCGTGTCTTTGATGTTTATATAGTATGATTGGAATTTGAGGGACTCAAACTATGGACTTTGTAATTTAATATATCGATATGTTAGTTAATTTAGGCTCACTTTAACTTTTTTTAGTACGATGTTTGTGTTAATTTACTATTCATAATTTGTCAACATTCACGTTTGTCTGAGACTTTTTTAGTTTTTGTGGACTTTTCAAAATTGATATAGTTTCTCCTATCTACTTGTAGAAAATGATGTTATTTGAACAAATTCTGCCCAAATGAATAAGGATATTGATATTGTTTTTTTATACAAAATTTAATATGAAAACAAAGAAAAAAAAAACATAGCTCTAGTGATGTTTTATACGATCTAATAATTAAGTCTTTGTTTGATAACCATTTTATTTTTAATTTTTGAAATTTAAGCTTGTAACAACTACTTTATTATAGATTTTTTCTTACTTGAATATTACATATTACGTATAATTTTAGAAACTAAACCAAATTTTGAAACAAAAAAAAAGTAGCTTCCAAATTTTTTTTTTTTTTTTTTTAATTTGGATAGCATTCACATATTTTTTTTAAGAAAAGATTGATAAATTGTAGAAAATATGGAGTACATTATAAAAAATTTAAGTAAAAATAAGTTTAAATTTCAAAAATCAAATAAATATCAAATACGGCCATAAGAGATTATATATTCGGATTTCTCACTCATAACATTGTTGAATAAAAAATATATATTATTTTGAAGGTTTGCTTATCTATTTTCAAGTGAGTTAGTTTGTTAGAAAATCATCTAGTTGAAAATATTGTGAAATAAGTTTTATAGTAGTTTTATTGGCTTCCTTTTAAATGTGTGAACTTAATCAAAATTAATTTATCATGTTTTTTTTTTTCCTTTTTTTGAGATAGAATTAATTTATCATGTTAATAATATTAGTTTTGCGCAAAAATAATTGGTAGTTTTAATCAAGCTCCTTTTTGTGTCAATTCAAAATATTTAAACGGAAAAATTCAACTCCGGTTATCGTTGAATAACATTATTAATAATCAATCCTCTGATCATAAAATTACAGTAAAGCTAATTTGAATATTGCTCTACTAATCAAAACATTTATAATTGAATTAAAACGAAATGGTCAAATCTCCACCCTGCATACGGTGGAACTAAGAATGTTGATGTTATATCGAAAGTGACGATGATTGATGATTTTATTATTTAATGGTCATCCAATTCAACATTTTGTTCATGAATTTGATCTTAAGAATCGGTATTTGACTCTCATTTATTTAAGAGTAGTAGTACTCTCTCTAAGGTTCGTGGTCTCCTTTCTCCAACTTATACTAAAAAAAAATGTTAATGTTATATGTTTAAGAGACTTAATCATCATGAATCAAAGTAGTTATACTAAAAACATTAGAATAAATAAATTTTAAAAAATGTTGATGCTTATTTAAGACTTAATCATCGTGAATCAAGTAGTTATATTAAAAAAGAAAATTATAACGAATAAATGAAAAATGAAGTTATTTTTTATATATTTTTAAAAATTGAGCATGTAGTGAATAGGATTTTAGAGAATTAAAAAGTTTTGTAAGTTTAATCTATGTCAACTACCTAATAATTAATTTTTTATGAATTTTTGTGACATCAAATGTTATAAGATCAGGTCGTTGACCTGTAAAAATAGGTTTTTTTGTTTTTTCTCTACTCGTAAAAATAGTTGAAACGTGTATAATTTAATCAAAATATTTATGGATATCATAAAAACTTATATTATAATTTATTTGGTAATGACATTATGCAAACACAATGGCTTATCTCTCTTTTATTTATTTATTATTATTATTATTTGTTTAGATCAACAAGGGTGTGTTTGTTTTGGGATGAGAGGAGATAAGAGGGGGTGTTGGGTCTCCAACACCTTGTTTGACCCAAGATGTTCATCATTTCTGTCAAGAGAGCTCATTAAAAGTTGACTCAGCTACTGACCCAGAGGACTCATCGCCAGCTCATTGTCTGATTAGATGCTGACTGTGAATAAGTGGTTAAATAAATGTAACAATATAGAAGTTTGTTTAGTATATTTGTTTTGGTTGTTATCAACCTATCTTGTCGAATCCATACTTCATAATCTGGATTCAACTCTCTAACTTGTTCAGAGGAAGACGACGATCCTTCTTGAACAAGAAATTCCTCCGATGCTGCACTATCTTCCTTCAGATGGTGTAACAGCCCGTGCCCTCGAAGAGAAGTCGTTATTTAAAGCTTTCAGAGCAAAAAAGTTTTCTTCATCAAGCTTCATTGTCGAAATTTTGCTGCCAAGATTCACGATCTTCAAATTATGAGACGAATTAACCACATCCGACGAACTCCTTTCTTGCGAACAAGTCTCCATTGCAGTGTGCCCTCATTTCCAAGATCTTTCTTGATCAGCGAGATCATTTTAGAGCTCTGATACCAACACAAAGTTATGAAGTAGAGAAGAACTTTATAACACACATTGAAATATCACAATGAAGAAGGAGATTTCATTCAGATTAAAGAACAAATAAACTTTTATCTATTTATATAGAAAGCTTGGTTTAGAAAAGAATTAACAGCCATAACAAATACACTAAACAAACTTCTATATTGTTACATTTATTTAACCACTCATTCATAATCAGCATGTAACAACCCGACTTCCTAAGGGACTCTAATGGGACGATACTCATGCGTGACTTGAGAAGAATTTAGGATAAAGGGGCACGACATGCATTCTCATTTAGTGAAATAAAACAGATATTCTCAAAACATGAAAACAGTTCCAAAACAAGGTTCGGGATCCCATGGAAAAGTCATAAAGCGTAAAACAGCCAAAGCAAGTCTAAAACCAACATGATATGAGCCTAAAATAAATGAAAACAATAGACAACGCGGAAGAAAATGACGCCGTGCCCATGATCATGCAACTCCACAGTCAGCTACCGCGATGCGCTCCCATACCTGAAAGATATAAAAGGGTGAGTACATATATATAAATATATATACCCAGTAAGAAGTTCTCTATGGCGGAAAAATCATGCAAGCACTAACAAGACTCGAATACTCAAGCTAAAAACATGAACCAACAACGTAGGGTCGGTCCACTAGTCAAGCACCTGGGTCAAACTCATACCATGACAACATGGGCAAAAAAATACGATTTCCAACAAGTCCTCTGACCTATGTTAGGAAAAGGCCGCGAGTGAGGGTAACATGCAAGTTCCCTAGGCCTCGGGTCGGGACTAACCACACAGAATCCCTAAACCTCGAGTGAGGGACTAACCACACAGAGTCCCTAAAACCTCGAGTGAGGGACTAACCACATAGAGTCCCTAAACCTCGAGTGAGGGACTAACCACATAGAGTCCCTAAACCTCGAGTGAGGGACTAACCACACAGAGTCCCTAACTAGCACAGGCATACAACATGGTTCAGGGTCCGAAGCTAATGCGTGCAATGCTAGATACAAGTTTACAGTCATTCCAGTAAGTCAACATCATGAAATAGGATCGCAAACATGCATCGGGGAATCTAGGTCAGAGCTATCCCTATCATGCCTCACACAACCAGAGAAACAAGAACATAAACATTCAAACATAAAAAACATTCATTAAATCGTACCATAGTTCAAGATACCCTAGTCATGCCACGACTTGGCCGAACTCCAAAACAACTCCGCTAGCTAAGAATGAACCCGGGTCACCTAAACATAAAAACCACGCCAAGAGTTCGTTAGGGACAAGCTAAACAAGCCACAAAGGGAGTTAGAATCACGGGAACAAGGAGAAACTACTGTCCGGAAACACCTCGCCAAAGCACGGTGGCTCGTGGCCATGAAACGGAGCGGGTCATACCTTGTTACGAAGGTCTCGATCTCTAGATCACGGATCTGGCCTCAGATTTTCAAATGGAGCTCCCTAGACTCGACAATCTGCAAAAAAAAAAGAGGGTTTTCAAAACTTGAACTCACAAGAAACAATGGAGAACTCTCTGGAAAAAGTTGGGGAAAACAGAGGTTTCGGAGAGAAAGAGCTGAACAGGGCACTTACAGGTTCGAAGGATGCAAGGAAATGAAGAAGAATGAGCTTGATCGGAGTTCAAACCGCCTGAAAACGCGATGAGCAGCTTCAACGGCGGAACCTCGCGTTCGACAGCACAAGCTGACGGCGACTGGGTTCTGTTCCGGTGGTGTTGACAGCTTGAATGTGCGGTGGCTGGGAAGACTCGTCGGTGGCTCGAACAGCTCAGGGATCTCGCGCGAGAAAGACGAGCTGGCCGCTCGGTGCAATTGGGACGCTTGGCGCGGAGGGGCTGTATGGCTGCTTGACACGCAACCCTGGGAGACGGCCGGATGCTCGCCATGTAGCAGGCGGACGGTGGTGGCAGGTGGCGCGATCTGGTGGTGGCTGGTGAAGTACTGGTGTGGATCTCAAGGAAAGAAGGGGAGAGTTTAATGGCTGGGATTTATCCTTAGGGTTGAAGAAGGCCAAAAACTATTATAAATACAAAAACACAATTCCTCTTTTGACAAGGTAAAACCACACAACCAAACCCTAAAAGAATCCTACCCCAAACTAGAATGGTGCAATAAAATTCAAATTAAGCAAGCATAACCTTAATATAACAACAATAATAACAAAAAAAAATAAATAAAAGAAAATAATTAACAACAAAAGTAAATATTTTTCAAAAGGAAACCAAGCTCTTACAAGCATCTAATTAGACAATGAGTCCTCTTGGTCGGTAGTTGAGTCAGCTTTTAATAAGCTCTCTTGACAATCTCCTTTCATCTTCTTTTTTTCTTAACATTCTTTTATTTGTATTTTTTACATGTTTTTTTATTTTATTTTTTTATGTTTGATATATTTATGGTTATAATATTATTATTATTTAAATATACTAATATACCTATATATATAATTATAATCGTTACACTATTATTATATCAACTGTTTATTTAAATAAATCTTAATTTTCAAAATTAAAATAAATAGATACATATTATCTCTTGATATATGACAATAAATTTATTTAAATTTTTATTTGTAAAAATTTAAATGCTTTCTATTATTTTATTTAATCATTTTTAATAACAAAAAACTTCAATTGTTTAGAAATAATCGTATTTATAAATTTATAATTAAAAAAATATATTGTTATAAAATAATGTATTTTTTTAATATTAACTATATCATCAGTTTATAATTAAAACAACAATTAAATTTAAATAATTTATACACATTGAATTTTTATTCATAATTTACGATAAGTTAAAAATATGGACTTATTTCAATAAATTTAAAATTGTTGAATTTATTTTATTTGTTATAAAAATGTGGTTCAAATTTTTTTACTCGTGTACAAAACTAGAATTTAAAATAATAATAGGAGTGGATCTATAAATTTTTATTTTTAGGTAGGGGTAGATTAATTTAAATAATTTTGAGAGTTTTTTTTATATTTTTTTTATTTTTATATACTAAAAACAACTATGAGTTATAAGACTTGTATGAGTCATAGGGATTGAGATTTATTTTACATTAAAAAAAAACAACAATAAATTCCAAAATTTGAGGGGCACTACTTCTTTTTTTTTTTTCTTTTTTTTTAGTTTCATGTAATAATTATTATCAAAATGACATTCACTTCAATCAAATGAAGTTTCGAACCCGAAAATTGGTATTTGGCTCTCATATTATTTGAGAGTTAGTCCTCCTCTACTAAAAAAGAAACTACTAAAAAAATAGTTTCTTTTTTAATAAAAAAATAAATAAATTACTATCAAGATTTTATAATGATTAGATTAACGAAATGGTTTTATTTTTTTTTTTTAATTCATTATTTTTTAATAAATAAGATTTTAATAAATTACTATCAAGATCTTGGTATTTTTAAATTCTTTTATTATTATTTAAGTCTAGCAAATATTGAAATAAATAAAAGTTTACAAATAATTTAGCTTAGTCAAACTTCATTTTTTCTGTTTGAAGTTTTTGCTCATTATTATTTTTTAATTCAAGAATATTTAGGTGAGAAAGATTCAAAACTTTAACTTCATGTTATTGGGTCGTACATAATATTATTGAAACTCTGTTTCTTTTGAATACGAACATTAATATGATCAAGAGTGGTATGATATTAATTTTATATTACTTACAATTTATTTAGGATGGTTGTTATATTTCTATACTTGTGTTAATAGCCAAAGATTTGAAAATAAGTTCATTATTAAAAATAACATAAGAATAGATTTTTAAAAAAATCAGATACTTTAACATCTCATCTTCTCTCCCTCCACCCAAACAAATTTTTTCTGTCATCTCATCTCCCTACACCCCAAACAAGGTTTTTCTGTTCTCAACATCTCATCTCATCTTTCCTGCAGCCAAACACTCCTAATAGAGTGTTTGGATGACAATTTATAGGAGTGGTTAATAGAGTGATTATTAATAACTCGTTTGGATATAACTTTTTGTTGAATAATTTGTAGAATGATTGTTAGTAGCACGATTTGTCACTTTTTTAATAATGTGACATTTATACATTTTTTAATCTATAATAATTTTTCAATGTATTTATTATTTCGAATGACTTTCTTAAAAAATAATACTTATTTTGTATTTTTAATTTTTTTTTTTGTCAGAATACATTTTATTTTAATATGATTTCATTTATTTTTCTTTTAATCTCATTTTTGTGACAATTTTTAATTTATTAATTAAAAATCAACAATATTATATATACAAAAAAACTTTAAAAAAATTAAAAAATAATAATTACATAAGTAGCATTAAATTAAATGACAAAATTTATTTTGAAAATGCGATATTATATAAATAAGAACAATATATTTTTTTAACGAAACAAACTTGATTATGAATTTAAAAATAATTTGAAATGACAAAATATATTTAAAAAATGTGATATTATGCTAATGAGAATAATATCAATTAACTAGTTTAAAATTAAAGCAATTATGTAAATAAAAATATAAATAAAACTATACAACAAATTACTTTTGATTTTTCTATGATAATCACCTCTTTTTTTTAATGTAATTTATAACTAATTCGTAAGAAATGACTAAGTTTAAGTAGTTTAAAAATTATAAAAATATTACTAATCAGAATTGACGAAAGTTATTTTCAAATGATAATAATTTTCTATTAATTTTTTTAAAATTAATGATATTATATATATATATATATAAACTTAAATACAATGTTTAAAACAAAAAAAAAAAAAAAAAAAAGTTAATTAAGTACTTATCATTAATTTTAAGTTACAAAATGGATTTTGAAAATGAAATATTATGTGAATGAAAATACTTTTTTAATAATGTTAAGTAGTTGAAAAAAAATACAATTTTTTTCTAACAAATCAAATTTGATTATGAAATATATTTGAATGAACAAAAATATAATAGATTAACTAAAAATATTTCTAAAAAATTAAAAACATAAAATTTGGAGAAAAAAAATAAAATACGACCAACTAAATGAGGATTAAAAAAGACATTGGTGAAAAATAAAAGGAAAACAAAATTAAAATTGAAAAAAAAAAAACAAGTAACGAAACAAAATATAAAAAAAAAAAAAATTAAATGTGTGGCCACATGGCGCTTTGAGGTTGCGCCATGTAACACGACTTTCTAAAATATTCTAATGGGGTGTTACGGGTGCATGCATTTAAAATCTACAAAATCGATTTAATAATCACATGCAATTTTCAATGAAAAACTCGTAAAAATCATGAAACATAGCTAATAGTTAAAAAACATACAAAAATAGAGTTCAAGATCCCGTTAGTTTAAAACAAATACAGTTCAACAGAGTTAAAAACATGAAGTTCGTCATAAAGTAAAAGTAATGTCGAATGATAATGACGACATTGTGTACATGATCGATGCAGCTCCCAGCCTAGCAACCTCGGAATGGATCATTACCTGAAAATGTAAGGGGTGAGTATATCGAAATATACCCAGTGGGGAGCCTCACCATGGAGTTAAGCATGCAAACAGAAACAAGTTAGAAGATACAACAACTAAAGCTAAGTGTCTCGCACATGCGTGCCCGACCCACGGGCCAGTCACGAGCAACAATGTCAAACATCGACGTGCAACCCAACCACGTGTCTCGAAGCAAAGAGGGCTCATATTCTCGCTCAATTTCTAAGGGGGCACTAGTGAATCACAACAATAACACGATATTGATCACCAACACAAGTACTAACAGGGGTGAGCTAGCTACTCCTCTAAATGGTCAACGCGATAAACCAAGCTTAGTTATTCTAACGCCGAACATAAATAATCCAAACTAGGCATCACGGTAACCGATCATTACGAACAAACTCCTAGGCGACAAACAGAGAAACCGAGCATATAATCATTGCAGCACGTATACAGTCAAACATAGATGGAACCCATCAACAACGAAACATGCATAAACCCAAGGCAATCTAGTCAATTGAAAGGTTAAACAGATAAACAGTTCATCACGTATACGAGTAAAAGGTATCATTCAGGGAATGATTGTAAGGACCTGACCCAAAAAAAGTCCTAAACCTAGTCCTTAACCAGCATGCATGGAAGTAAAACAGTTAAAAATAAAAAGATACAGGGCAAGTTACTGAATAACCTCAAAACATTTTTATAAAGAATGCATAAGTCCTGGCCAGTATTCAAAACAACATTCAAAACAGTTCCCAAAACATAAAGTGTAAAACTCCCTACGGACTCCATGTCTAACTACATGCTGAATCAATATAAAGAAACATAAAGTAGACAGAGTGCCGACGGCTCCCATGATCACGCAGCTCCTCCTCTAGCCGTCCCGGTGCTGTCCCAAGTTACCTGGTGGAAAAACCACAGAAATAAGGGTGAGTACAA
>JBBMKA010000020.1:4132463-4144197 GCA_037833695.1 Sechiopsis laciniata | reverse complement strand
TTTTGTTTATGTATAAAGTATGACCAATTTGATTAAAAAAAGTATATATATTTGCAAGTATTGATGAACCCGATGACCCAACCCAACTCAACCCGAAAATATAGGGTTGGGTTGGGTTGGGTTGGAAAAATGACCAACTCAAAAATTTGGGTTGGGTTGAAAACCTCTTCAACCCAACCCAACTCAACCCATGTTCACCCCTAGAATTGAGTAGGGTTAAGGGTAATTTTTGGACCAATTCAAAGATTTGGGTTTATCACTTTTTTAACCTAACCCAATTAAAGTTTCAACCCAACCCAACCTAACCCAACCCTATATTTTCGGGGGTTGGATTCATTGGTTCAAAAAGATTAAAAGTTGAAGGTGAGATTATAAATTCGACGAAAGCACTAATTATTTGAACATTTGGAAGTCAAATATCGGTATAAAATTTGACTAGATATAAAGTTAATTTTGTAAAGAATATGATTTTTTTTTAAAAAAGATAAGAATTAATTTAAAATTAAAAAAAAAATTATATTTAACCTAATAAGAGATAAAAAGATTAGATAAATTCTTGAGGGAAAAAAGGTTTTAGAAAGATGGAAGTTTACTTGCTAATAGAAAGAATAAAAAAAAGAAAAAGAAAACATAAAATAAGAAAAGATGGCAGGAAAACAAAAAAAGCATAAAATATGATTATTTTTGGCTTTGAACTAAGGCCGTTAGTCAAGTGACCACTAGACTATCGACGCATTTACATCATAAAGATATGTTAAACATTACATATTTATATTCGGGTTTCTGGTTGAACCCAACCCAAAATCCGTACACCTGCGAACCGACCTGAAAATATGGATTTCCTAAAAATCTAACCCAACCCAAATTTTAAAAAACATGACTGGGTTGAGTCGGGTAATCTGGTAACCGGGGTTATCGATTTTTTTGCACATTCCTAGCAAATAGTAAAGAATCAAACTATTTACAAATATAGAAAAAAAAACAAAAACAATTGGTGGATGGTAAATTACAAAATATATATATATATATATACACATATATATAGGGTTTAGGGACACTGAAAAATCTCTTTACAATTAAGTTTTGTAATAATTTAGTATTTGTAGTTTATGAATAAACTTTCGCTAATCAATTTATCAATCTATATAGGCAAGAAAACCATTAAATGTTATCGATATTTTCCACAACGGAAATTAAATTTGTTACAAAATTAAAGATTACAATAGATGGACTAAATTGTACTTCTATGAAGTTGAACTAAAATTGTGATTAGTTGAGAAAAAATACCGACTCTAGGATAAATGTTCATGGTTGATTCACAACTTTGTTTTTTAGTATTAAAGTTAAAAGGTTGGTTAATTCACCATCATTATAGATTTGAAACAGACAAATTAGAATAATGTCACACTAGTTTCTAAGCATGATTTTCACTCTAAATGTCTCTGGTAAAATCCAAAAGTGTTATTATTGGAAAATTGACTAACTAAAGGAATAATCCGTGGCTGCTTTACCAAGCATTTTGATTCATGTATTTTAAGGTTCATTACATGTTAGTCTAATGTAAAAAAAAAAAAGTTTAATTTTAATCCATATAATACCTTTTCATAAAACCTAAAATTTGAGTTATATTTAATCAAAATATAGTTCAATGATCATTTTACTATAAGAAAAGATACAATATAAACATAGTTCTCAAGATTTAATGATGAAATTTTAATTTTTAATTTTAATTTTTAAAAATGATGAAATTTTAATAGAAAATAGTTTTTTAAACAAAAGTCAACAAAAATCTATTATAACAACCAAATTTAGCTATATTGAAACTAAAAACCCAATGAATGATAAAAAAAAAAATTGTGTTTGGGACACCAGTTTGATTATGATAGACGGAAGGTTATGATAAACAGTAGGTTATGATAAGTGGTGAATATAAACGGTGTTTGAGGGACAAGTTATTATAACATGAATTATAATAAAAGATGTTTGAGAGACTAGTTATTGTAACAAAAAATAATAAATGTAAAGTTTAGCTCAACGGGTACGCAGATTTAGGTAACCATTGATTAGAATAAATGGTGGGTAAACATGAGTTGAGTTACTATAATCAACCCGACCGTTAACATAAACGGGCCCAAACACACACTATACTAAATATGGAGACCAAAAGTATATTTTAACCAATATCTTACCCTTTTAAACAATCTCCATAACCATGCTAAACTACAAAACTTATTTGCTTTGCCTAAAAGAAGAAACCGAGATACCCTTTTGGATCTACAAAATTCCCCTTTTTCACCCTTCAATTTTTTTAGATTAATCTAACAAAGTAATATCTAAGAACTAATCGTAATTCTATTTGTTAAGTGTTAAGACAACTCCTACATCTTACTACAATTTTCTTTTTGAGCTTAAAAGTGCCGGAAAGGAGACCAAACGGCCAGATTTATGAAACGATAATTAATGTTTTATCTACTATATTTGAATTGATAGTATTAGTATAGTTCTTCAAACTTAAACTTGCACAAACTTTCTTTTGATCTAATCTTAAAAACCTAATGAATGATTAAAAAAACAAAAAAATTGTCTTTTACGGAATCTTTGAGATCTATAACCTTTAAATCATTTGGTATATATTAATGTTATTGAACTATTGACCGAGTATTTATGTATTTTTTTGTTCAACTCAATTATCAACCTCTTAGATGGTAATACACTTTTTAATAAGTTATACTGAATTGACTAACATATGTTATAATTGAAGTGTAATATAAGTTTTTCTAAAGAGAATAATCATTATACTATTTAGTGGATAATATCTTCTTAATGTGTGTGTGTATATATATATATATATATATATATTTCAATTGAATGTAGAATGTTGAAATTAGGCTACACTAAAATAATTCCATCCCTCTTGTATCATGAGAAAGTTGAGACAGAATGGAGAAAGGAATCAAGTGATATGAATTTTACATTTTTCAACTGACAAATCTTTATTTCACATGCAAGGAAATGACGTTATGGCCCCCATCAACAGCCTGCATTTAAGTGATTTTCTTTTTGTAATCATCCTTAACCTTCATCAATGAGCTCACAACTTTCACCATCTAAACTCTTTTATTTCCTCCAATTATGAATTGCATTAAAAAAAAAAAAAAAAAAAAACTAATCCTTTGTTTTTCCATCCTAAATTCAAAGTCAATTGTGATGTTTGTCTGTGTTTGAGATACTCGCCTTGTGAGCATGTGTCATATTGAAAAAGTGAAGATTTTTCAACACATTTATAAGAGATATGAGTTATTCTTCTTACTATTAATTGATTTTGAGGTGAAATTTTATATTATCTAATATAGTATCAGAATTCCATGTGGGTGATTTTGACCTCACCCAAGCGGGAATAAGCTTAAGCTGATATTTGATCCCAAAAAATTAATTTAAATATGTATTTGATCATTCCACAAATTCGAATTTAATCCAACACAATCTTCCCTATATAACACCAGCTTAAAGAGGCATATAGAGATACTTATCTTGAGGCCTTTGTCCCACATTAAAAAATGTGAGGATTCTTCAACACATTTATAAGAGAACTCGTCTTACTACAAACTGACAATCATATTCTTTGAGTCATCGTTGCTCCTGCTACCTCTAAGACAATAGTTTGAGACAATGATAATCGAACTTCTTCATATTTTTTTATAATGTTATGATATTTCCTTTCTTTTTTCTTTTTTCTTTTTTTTTTTCTGAAATTAAGATATTTTCTATTTTGGATCTAAGTTGGCATGAATTTGTTTTTTTTTTTTTTTTTTTTTCAATTGAAAAACATCTACCATTAGAAATATTTGAAGTACCATTAATCTTTCTTATTTTTTGTTAGGCGACTCATGAAATTATTAATGAAAAAAATGTCTTTTTTGTTAATTTTGTTTTGGACTTGGATGAAAAAAAAAGTTGCATAGTATTTGAAAATAAAAAGACAATTAAAATCTTAGCTTAATATATATGTTTCCCAACTATTACTAATGTGGAAGGCTTCGAGTGAGAGTTCAACCTAAAAGGGAAAGGGGTCTAACAATCAGACATGATTGATCTTAAAAAGAAAACATTGAAAAATGGGGAATCAAAAAAAGAAGAGAAGAGAAGAGAAGAGAAGAGATGATGGGGATTTGAGTGTAAGAAATGAGTTAAATTGGAAAGAAGTAAAGAATAAGATAAGAAAGAGAGAAATGGGAGGTGGAATGGAGACAAAATCTAAAACAGTGTTTCCAAGAATAAAAACACTTGAACAAGTGAACAACCCATGTGAGTGATAGCATAAAAACAAATAAAAATCTTTATAAAAGAAAAAAAAAAAACCACTAAATTAAATATGATGGGCAGCATTTTGTGCCATTCACATTGTTACATTTTATACCAAATACTTTGATTATCTCTCTCTCACACATGATTGCTTCTTGAGAGGTCTTTGTATTTTATTGTCCTTTGCTTTTCTTTGGAGTCTATAGTGCCCATCAAAAGCATGAGGTGCACGTGCATGTACTCCTAAAAGATACCCAAAAATGGACCCCACAAAAAAGTAATCCGAGTTTATACTAAATCAACGTCAACTCAAGTATAGTTCAACTGATTAACGTATTGTATTTAGGTTGGGAGATTCATATATTTATCGATGTTGTCAATGTGGATCGAAATCTAAAAAGAACATAGAGGATCCAAGAGAGTTTTTCAAGATATAGTGGTTGGAATAAGAATTAAACTCTTGATTTGTTGAATCCCAATTTCCCAAATTGGATCCAAAAGACAGCCCTCACATGCTTAATATTAAAGTTTTTTCACACATCTTAACTTAACCTTGTTGCTTTTTCATGTGGTCAATTGTACAGCCCACAAAGCCACAGCACAGTTAACTCTGTAACTGCTGTTAGAAGAACAAGTTTTTGGAGAAGATAAGATTCATTTAAATAGTAAGAAACCTCTTGTTCAATTCTCCTATGGCTTGTCTATGGAGCTTCCTCTCTGTTTCTTTCCCCTCAAGCTTACACCAAATCCATGTCATTCCACTTTAAATATGCAAGTTGAAAAGGCAAGGAGACAATCAAATAGTAATATTATATAAGCCTGTTTGCAGAAGGAGAAAACAGAGTTTTTCTTATCATTAAGGAGCAAAATAGAAGCTGTTCTTCAGTTTCAAAATGGGATCTATTACATGTTTGATATTTGCTTTCTTCTATGATGCTTGAGATTCATTGAGTGAGGAGATGGGAAAGACAAGCAAATGGCTGAAGAACTTTCTGACAGGGAAGAAGGACAAAGAGAAGGAAAAATGCTCAAGTAATCCGAATTTTTCGACTACTTCTGAGTATCCAGCCACCCCAATATCGATTCGACATAATTCTACGGAGAAAAAACGATGGAGCTTTCGAAGATCATCTGCTGCAGCAGCAGTGTCGAGAGAGTTGGTTGACATAGCCATGCCTGTGGCACAGGTTGCAATGGACGTAGATTATGAGGAAAAGAAAGGCTTGGCTATTGTAGTGGCAAAAGGTGCAGCTGCTGATGCTGCTGCAATTAGGCTAACTAAAGTAGCCTATGTCAAAGCTACTGAAATTGAGGTGGCTGCAGCCATCAAGATTCAATCAGTCTTTCGGTCTTATTTGGTACCGTAACTCGAAACTTTCGTACTTTTTTCATATTGGATATGCAAATGGTTGCTATTTACCAATCTCTTTTGGTGATTTTGTAGGCAAGAAAAGCACTCAGGGCATTAAGAGGATTGGTGAAATTGCAGGCACTGGCTAGAGGTCACCTTGTTAGAAAACAGGCCAAAGCTACTCTCCGGTGTATGCAAGCGTTGATCATGGCTCAGGCTCGAGCTCGTGCACAACGAATCAAGATGATTGAAGGGACAAGTCCTTCAGTTAACAAATATCACTTTGGTTATACTGATCATGTAAGTATCATTCTTCTGCCTAATCTTCCCTATCTTGGATCTTACACTTGCATATTGCAGCTGCAAAGCTTAATTGGGAAGTTTCTTGAAACATCTATAAAGTAGAAAATTTAGGCCTTGTTTGATAACCATATCTTTTTTTTTTTTAGTATTTGAAATTTAAGCCTACAACTAGTATTCCAATATATGGTTTTCATTATTTTGATATTTACATTATGTTTATGTTTTTAAAAACCAAACCAAAATTTGAAAGCTAAAAAATACAATCCAAATACTTATTTTGGTTTATGGAATTTCATTTAGAATTTACGTACTTCCTTAAGAGAAGATGAAACCACATGCAGACAATTTGCGTAGATACAAGCTTAAAATTTAAAAAACCAAAAATAAAAAATCAAATGGTTATGAAGTGGGGGCCTTAGAAAACCATTTTCAATGTTGTGAATGTAGGTTGCTGAGGAAAACATCAAGATTGTGGAGATGGATCATGGAGAGTACAAACGAGGCTCAAAGAACAGGACTAGCTATGTTGTAGACCAACAATATGAACATAGGTCCACACATCAAGCCCACAATGTCTCACAAGTACCATCTACTCTGACCGACCTCGACGCGGTAGGTTGCAGCGGTCATTTCGAGGACTACTCCATCGGCACCGTACAAAGCAGCCCACAAGATTACTCAGCTAAGTCTAAACCAAGAACTCCCATGGCTTTCCCAAAACCAGATTGTACGCAATCTCTATCATTTGAATATCCAATGTTCCCAAGTTACATGGCCAATACAAAATCTTCAAGAGCCAAAGCGCGGTCGCAGAGTGCGCCGAAGACAAGGCCCGAATCATTTGAGAGACAGTCAAGCAGAAGGAGGACGTCGACCGAGGGAAAGAGTATCCCGAAGGCTGCGCAGATACAACGATCATCTTCTCTTGTGGGATGTGCAGCTCAAGACTTTCAATATCCATTGTTGATGAAGCTTGACAAATCCACAGGTTCACTCAATAACAGTGAATGTGGTTCGACAAGTACAGTGCTTACAAATACCATCTACAGATCACTTGTTGCATGTGAAGTAAGTATCAAACTTTCTTTGAAAGGCATAGATTTGCTGATACAAAATGTTCAGTTTTGATGAAAATGGTTAACTTGTGGTGTTGTTTGATTGTTTTTCTATTGCTGCAGGATAATGGTAACAGGTACTATTGAAGCATCCATCTCCATGACACCTGGGATCAGTAGAGTTCTACAGTTGATGGAAACATTTGAATGAGTTTTGTTATAGATTTTAATGTTATGGAATCACTTTCTATGATTGGTTGTTAACTTACTGTGTTATTGTAAAGAAGTTATGTCCTTCACATTTTATAGTTCAAATTACTTCCATGTTTAGATTAATGTTTACAAAAGCTATTTTGAAGATATGCCACTTTGTACACATTCATAATTTTGGAAAGAAAAATGATAGGTTCCAAATTACTAGGCCACGTTTGATAACTATTTGGTTTTTTATTTTTGGTTTTTGAAATTTAAGCTTACAATAACTACCTTACCATAGGTTTTTTCTTACTTGGATATCCACCTCATACCTATATTTGTAGAAATTAAATCAAAATTTGGAAACAAAAAAAAGTAGCTTCCAAAAGCTTATTTTTATTTTTGAAAAGTGGTTAGCATTCACATACTTTCTTAAATAAAAATTGATATATTATAAGAAATGTGGAATACATTATAGGAACACATTATAGAAAATTTGAGTAAGAATAGATTTAAATTTGAAAAACTAAATGATTATCAAACAAGGCTTAAAGTGTACAAGCCCAAGCGAGTGCAGAAAGGGGAGCCATGTAGGGTGTAATATAATAACAGGATTTGTTAGTTTTGCTAAGAGTTAGTGAGAGTAAAAGAGTATTATAGAGGTACACATCTTTTTTAGCTTAATTTTCTGAAAGTATGTAAGCAAGAGGTGGGAAACTTTGATTAAACATTAAGTTAATTAAATTGTGTAGGAGATTTGAAAATTTTGTTGAATCATGGTAAATCACGGATCATTATCAACCTAAAAATTTAAAATTTTATGAATTAAAATAAAATTAATTATATCAACCAACACTCCACACTTGATTTGACATAAATTTGACTTTAAACATAAGACCTCTTGTTGTAATATCATTTTGGAACATGTTAAATTAGTATCTTTAGAAGAGAAACTTACAAGACTAATCAAATTTAAAAAATAATTACAAGTATGATCATTTTTAAAAAAAAATTACAAACATTGGTATTAATGAATACTTGTGACATACTTTCTTGTAATATTGTATTATTGAATATTTATAACACAGTATTAAAACGTATTAATGATTTATGAATACAAATATTTTACCTTATAAAAAATGAATACAAATATTTTAAAATTTGACAACATTTATAATTACTTTATAAAAAGAGGTCATCCAATACAACTTTTCTTAAATATATCAACCAACAAAAAATAACTTAGTCTTTTCCAAAAAGAAAATAAGGAGGAAGTGACAAAGTTGTCTCCTTGTTTCAATTTCTCACTTCAGCTGAAAGCTATTGAAGAATGAAACCTAAAAGCAATTCTCCAATATTGTGCTAGTTTTCAGAAAGATATCTCATTAAATACAACTTTTATTTATTTATTTATTTATTTTTCATTTTGCATTTAATAACTTAAAATATAGAAATTTCTAAATAACAATCACTAGCAAAAATTAATAAGAAACAAATAGAATAATTTTACATTAATAAGAAACAAAGAGGAGAACTTCTTGACATTTTTTTTTATCCTAGCCAACTTATGCATCCCCTCACCATGAAAAAAAAGATATCTCGGTAACGAAAACTATGGGGGAAGAGCGTTTCTAATAGATGCCCTCCAAACAGTATGGGGCCATCCCCCACTCCCGTCCCTCGGGGCGCTAAGGGGCTTTTGTTTTTGGAACAGACGGCGGCGCAACAGGAACTTCAGGTAATAACAGGTCTTACTAAGAGTAGCTCGGAGCGGGGTCGACTCAATATCGAGAGACTCAGCCGGGAATGAATTGGATCGTGAACTCTTTCAGACCCCGGTTGGCGAAGTGTGAGCCAATCATCTGGAATTGGAGGCGAAACCCATGAATGTTTGGGCCAATTTATCCTAGGAAACCCATGAATGTTTGGGCCAATTTATCCGTGAACATTTGGATGTCAAGAAAAACCATTTTTCTTTAAGATTGAATTTATTATATATTTTTTTTATACATTTTTAACCACTAGGGCATTATATAACAAAAGATGATGCAGTTCAAAGAGAACAGCCATTGACAAACTGCAAACATGATCTATCTTCAAACATTCAAAGGAAGATCCCATTTCATTTTACAAACTACTAGACAAAAAATACGTCTTCTTGAATGTAATTTAATGCAGAAGCGGATGAAATCTATGATAAGATCAAGGGACTAAAACACTTGGCAACAATACATAATAAAAAAGCAATCGTACAACAAAGAATCTCCATGGTCTGGGGAAAATAACAAAGCAGGACTCAGTTTTCAAACTTTCCAGAGTTCAAGTGTGGGGCATGGTATGAATGTGAAACACTTGCAAACGTTCTGGAAAGGACCTAAACTCAGAGTGATGGAAGATATAAGAAGCTTTACCGGTAAAACGATGATAACATGAAAAGTTTGAACCTAAGTCTGGCTGCCATCAGATCTCTAAGTGCTTAGCAGCTTTTCCTTAAATATGCGCGGTAGTAGTTCATGGGCACCGATATCCAGAACCTCAGGATCCCTGAAAATGATTAAAGTTAGAAAGTACAAAAATAAGACATGCATGCTGTAACCAAGGACACGACCTCCAATTTACCAGAACGTTGATGTTATTATCAATAATGAGAAAATTCAACAAAGCTGAGGAAATTTGAGTCGAATCCTAAAAGTATAGTTCAAGACTTAACGTTCATATATAGACTTATCGACCAGAGATATTACATTCATTTGGAAAACTGTAATATGAAGAATCTAATTATTATGACAGGAGAAGGGAAAGCCACTCTCAAACTCAAGAATGTTGAAGTATTCTTTGATGACAATCTCTAACACAAGATATGTTTGCTAGTAATATGATACCGAAATTTACAATATTGTAAGTATTTCTACAGTACATCAAAATTCTATTTTGTAAACAAGACATGATGGCAAACCATAAAAGTTATTCTTTTCGTATCCATGAGTATCCAAGTCAATTTATGCACCTCAAATATTCTCACACGAAAAACCACCTAAGCCTACAACAATTAGTTGTCAAAGAAATCCATAAGAAATTGATTTTTAGGTAAGTGACCGTCATGGATTGAACCTATAACCTTTTAGTTCTCCAATACTCTCTTGACCACTAGACACTCCTATATGGTTATAAAGCCGTTAGCAAAGGATAACAGAGAAATCGTGCACATGAACCACTATTTTGAACAGAACTGGATTCATGTCCATGGAAATCATCCTGATATTAGTTTTAAGATTGAACTGCTGGGAAGTATTCTAATTTCCCCTTTGCCAAAGTTAAAAGTAAAAAGTGTTGAATTATGTTGAATCACCCATCAACCCAACAACTCAAGCTAATAGGTTGGGGTAAATTTGATTTTATCAACTAATGCTTCCCCTCACTTGAGAGCTTGAAAATTTGAAAAAGGCCTAATAAGTGAAAATCCAGACAAAAAGTGGACAAGAAAACCACAAAAGCTTAAGTTAATGGGTTGGGGTAAATTTGATTATATCAACTAACAAAAAGTGAGTAAGAAAACCACAAAAGTTCATAAAAAGAGACAGTTGCAATCCAGACAGACAGAACAGAGGTTAAAGAAACTTTTAAGATGGCAGAGCTCCTTAATGGCACTTTTGAATAGAATAACTGCCATGTATATGCATATAAAGCACTCAAGTGTAACAGCAGAGGGAGAGACAGAGAGAGAGAGAGAGACCGGCACAATGGTCGTCCCAGTTCACTAGAACTAGGAACAAACCATAGCTTTCTTATAGATGGGGTTTCAAGCTGAATGAAGAAACCATCATGCTGCCCATGCTTCCATTTTCTTGAACCTTGTCCTTTCCAAACCTGCAAAAAGATGTTTATTCTTTGAGAATTTTTGCACAACGAAATGTTGGAAATACCATTAGGGGCAAATATTAAGAATGCTATTTGGTAGGATGGTAAGGCCATATTATTATTCAGCCCAGAAGTTGGTTATCGATAGAGGGAGTGAGAGGAAGTGAAGGTAGACAAGACTTTAGTTGGTCAAGGCTTGACTGAGCTTTAGAAGGAATGTTCCAACTAGAAAAGTGTTGCTCTGTATCTTTTATCTTTCAATATCATTTCCGTACTTTGGTTTCTATCCCTAAACACTGTTACTTGGGAATCTTCTGGTTTAAACAAGATATATTGCCACTTCTGAGGAGAAAAGAAGAGTGATATGTAAGTCCCCATATAAGATATGAATAAGCAGTGTTTTAAAAGGTGTGCGCCTAGCGAGACTGGGCCACAAGTCCCACCTCTGGCGCATTGCTTGTCCCATGCCTGTAATAAAGCATGCGCCTTACGTGAAGCCTCGGGCGCCAAAAGGCACGTGCCTCGTGGGATTTTTTGTGTTTTTTGCAGTGAGATCCTCGTAATAGGTCATTCGAAGCGCGTGAAGGTTGATAGTTGAATATTATGTATGTTTTATATATTATTCTTGGTTAAAATTTCATTTATGTCCATGAAAAGTGTTTTTATTGTG
>JBBMKA010000020.1:4109357-4132363 GCA_037833695.1 Sechiopsis laciniata | reverse complement strand
GTGAGTGACTTTTGATTGAATGTTTTGCATATTAAATATTTATATCATTTCATTAACTTGATATGATAATGATTAGACATTATATTTTGTTTATGTATAATGTATGACCAATTTGATTAAAAAAAGTATATATATTTACAATGTATTGAAGAATCCGATGACCCAACCCAACCCAACCCGAAAATATAGGGTTGAGTTGGATTGGATTGTTTCTTTAATTGAGTTAGAAAAATGACCAACCCAAAAATTTGGGTTGGGTTGAAAACCTCTTCAACTCAACCCAACTCATGTTCACCCCTATTTTTCGTCATCGACTATAAAGGCTAAACTTGTAACTTCAACACAAACGGGAGAGAAGAAAACCTAATTAACACCCAAAAAACACGAAAAACGAAGGAGCAGAGGACCTATATAAAGAGACCAAATTAGGGTTTTTGGCACGGCCGTTCTTTCTCACTGGTTATTCTTCATCTGGAGCTGCTCAACAAAGCTTCTCAACTGGTCTAACCATGGCGGTCGGGTAATCCTTCCTCTCCGTTTCCCCTCTCACTTTCTTCCCCTTTACACTTTTTCACTTATGGAACCATTTTTCTTCTTCTACTTGCAGAAAGAACAAGAGGATTTCGAAAGGAAAGAAGGGAGGCAAGAAGAAGACGTAAGTATTTTCTTCCCTAAATTCAATGTTCTCGTTTCAGATCTGGGTTTTAGTTTATTTCAATTATTCTCTTATAGTTAATTTTGACAATTTATTGGATTATTAACTGGGTTGCGTTTCTGTGTGGATCATTTAGTGTCGACCCATTTGCAAAGAAGGATTGGTACGATATCAAAGCACCTTCTGTGTTCAATGTCAAGAACATTGGAAAGACTCTCGTTACTCGCACGCAGGGTACCAAGGTATATTTGACGATACTGTATTCGCATCTTTTTCGTATTTGATGTGGGTTTTTGTTATGTACTAGAAATCTATGCTCGGGTGGTATTAAGTCGCTCATTTTGTTGATTATAAAATTCATGGCTCTAGTGAATTTCCAATCTGAGTATTACTTGTCTGATTTAAGCATCATAATCTTGACCAATGAACTGAGGATATTCAAATGAATCGTGTTTTATCTTTCGGACAAATGATGTAAGGTGGCAGATAGTAATATTCTGAATGTATGATTGTACTTGTATATTGATGCTTCAATGATTAGTCTTTTCAGTTTGGCAGTGTGGTGCTAAATTATGCTAATGATTGTTATTTCTACAGATTGCTTCTGAGGGGCTCAAACATAGGGTGTTTGAGGTATCACTGGCTGACCTTCAGGATGACGAGGAGCACGCCTACAGAAAGATTAGATTGAGAGCTGAAGATGTTCAAGGAAGGAATGTTCTGACTAATTTCTGGGTATGTATAAATTCTTTTATATTTATGGAATTGGATACCAAAGGTTTTAATTACTATTGAACTATTACTTTCTTCAAGAATTTGTCTTTTCTTCGTTATAATCATGGTCTATTGAATTGAACTATTTTGAACTCGTGAATTTTCTTTGTCTTTAGGGAATGAGTTTCACCACTGATAAATTGAGGTCATTGGTAAGGAAATGGCATACATTGATTGAAGCTCATGTGGACGTTAAGACGACTGACGCTTACACTCTGAGGATGTTCTGCATTGGATTTACCAAGAGACGCCCTAATCAGGTCAAGAGGACCTGTTATGCACAATCCAGTCAAATTAGACAGGTGACTGACCACACGTTATCTTTCCTCAAATAAACGTTTTTTCTTTTTATTGTTGAGTTTACTGGGTAGGATGATGTCGAATTTAAAAGTTACGGATGGAATATAAAGCCCTAATGATAACTATCGTCTTAATCTATGGCATTTATGAGATCATTTTTTCTATTGTTAGTACATGGGTTATAGGCGTCTTGCAAATGTGTGCCATTTAGAAGTTGACTTCTGACACAGGTGGGTTAGTAGTTGGGTGACTTTATGTTATACAACCTTTGTTTAGCATGAGAAGATCCTTGTGCTTGTAGAACGTTACCTTATTGGAAATTTTTGTTGTCATTGATAATCGACTTTCCAGTTTTAAAGACTACTTTCTCTTTTACCTTACTTCTGTATGCAAAAACAATAATTCATTTACGTTAATGTGTTACTAAGAGTGGATTTTAATAACCATTGTGTTTGAATAGATTTAGTTTATCTAGCTGATGAGTTATTCTTTACTTTGATGGATGACATTATTTTTGTTTATTGATGTTTAGTACTTCTTTTTTAGTTTTCCTAATTCAATTACAATTACCTTACGTCTGAATGCTATTTTACACTACTATCTTTTGTTGATCCATCGGTAATACCTAGTAGATGTGCAACAATTACCAAGGGTTTGCTGCAGTACTGCACATCACTGAACATGAACCTTTCTCTTTGTGGAGCCTTAGCTTCTTTTTTTTTTTTTGTTTTTGATTGGAGAAGATGGAAGTTTATATAATCATCATGCCGATTTTGATGAGATTTAAGGATTTTCATCCACCTGTCAATCTGTTGCCGTGTGTTAACTATAGTTTGCTATTACAGATTCGGCGAAAGATGAGGGAGATCATGGCCAACCAGGCAACATCGTGTGACCTGAAAGAGTTGGTCCGTAAGTTTATCCCTGAATCAATTGGAAAGGAAATTGAGAAGGCAACATCCAGCATCTACCCTCTGCAAAATGTTTTCATTCGGAAGGTCAAGATCTTGAAAGCTCCCAAGTTCGATCTTGGAAAGTTGATGGAGGTATATAACCTTTTACCTGCTCGTCAATTCGTTAATTTTACCTTTTATTTTCTCTCTTTAATTCAAGGATTCATGATCAAATCTGTTCGTCAACCTTTTGCCAGTTCAAATTATTACTATTACTCTGTTTGAGATGGTGAAACTGGTTGCAATATTTTTCATTATTATGACCAATTTATCTTTTTCCTTGACTATTTATAGGTTCATGGTGATTATTCGGAGGATATTGGCGTGAAAGTAGATAGGCCTGCTGATGAAGTTGTTGAGGAGGCCACCGAAGTTGTAGGGGCTTGAAAATGGTTTACTTGAATCAACTTTCTTAATTTAAGAACTGTGGCTTTTTTATTTTTTATTTTTATTGCCCCTTTGTTTTAGTTATAGTTGTACTATGTTTTTGCCAAGTTGAGAAATCAGAGATAATCAACGATTTTGACTATGAAAATTAGTTGCTGCTTTTAAATTAAGTATTATTTCTTTGAACCATTTGAATGCGCTTTGATAGTGTTCTGTTTGTTTGAGCTGCCATTATTTCGTAATATGGCTTCACAAATTGTGACACCAGGTTGAATCTCTCTTTTTCACAGCCTAACTTCTGCTCCAGTATCAATCAGTTTTCCTATAAAGTGATATTTATTATTGATAGAGCTATTATTTTTTTTTATTTTTTATTTTTCTGGAAGAGGAATATGAATGACTTTGGCCTGTTTGATAATATTTCGTGAATGCGAACCAAATTTCAAAATAAAAAGCCAAGTTATTTTTGTTAAAAAACAAGCTATTTTTAGTTGAGTTATAATATAGGTAAGATAGGTAAGTTATAAATAAGGTAGAATCCGTAAGAAATTACTCAACAAGCTAGGTTTAAATTTTAATAGCTCAGTTTTGGATCGTTTGATCTTTTCCTTTGTTGGTAGAGTTCTATCGCATGTTGTGATAATCTAATCTATAACCATTTGATTTTTTGAAATCTAAACTTTACTCATATTTTTGATAATGTGCTCTATTTTTTTTTTTATAATATATCAAACTTTCCTTATATGATAGTTGTTGTAAGTTTAAATTTAAAAAACCAAAAAATAAAACATCTATCAAAGGGGTGTGAGGTTTTTGAAGTCAATTGCGAGTTTGTCCCTTCTTATTGTTGGTATCTTTCTTCTCTAATGAGTTATATGGCTTCTTCTTCTTTTTTTTTTTTTTTTTTTCCTGAAATGAACCCTTCAATAATTATATGTATCTAAAGTTATAATGGAATGTCAGCTGTATCTACGTTTATGAAAGGTCATCAATAATATTGCGAGTTTTTTAAGGATGAGATATTGTCGAAACAAATAACAAAGTTTCAGTCTTTTCATTATACTGAAAATCCATATTCAAAACCTCATCCATTGAAAATAACTAGAACATCTTTACCTTAGGCCACATATGGCCGTTTGAATTTCTACTCATGCAACTTTTCTGAACAAGAAAATTGCTTAAGTTTTGGTAGAGTTTAGGCTGTTGAATAGTGAATGATAATAATGCAACACTACCCTCAGCTCTTAACTGGAAATAAAACACACTTCTATGTAACCGAAAAGTACTTCTTCGGTTCTTAAAAATGAAGAACTTCGTAGTCGAATGTCTTGACGGGTTGGAAACTTGTACTTAAAACCAAACTCTCATTCTTCCTCATTTCTTCTAGTACTGTTCATCTTCTCAGGTACCAGCAACCCATCCTACTGCTTCAAATGAAAGTATAGTAAAAGATTTTCTGGTTGATTTGTTGGCCTCATCTTCAGTTTCTTCTAAACCAAAAATTTCCTACTTTCAAATTATTCTTCATTCCTTTAACTGCTAAACCAAAGGACTATCATCATCAATATGATTGAACTATCAAGCGTCACAAGTTTCACCAATGGTTGACATACACAATATGTATTTACCAAATTTACCTGTTATTTGGCTGGAGTTGCAAGTAGTTGTACATTTCAGGCCAAAACAAAATCACCAGCATCATGATCATGATCATCATTTGCCAACTATTCACGAATTCACTGTTTTAGTTACATTTTGACAAACTATTCACTTGCATGAAGAAAGCTGATCGAATGCCGAAACCATAGCGTGCTTGCAGTCAAATACAACACGCTAGAAAAGTGCAACTTTGTAAAAGATGTTGGGGTTTCCATTTGGGACAGAAATATATCTGGTGTTGATTATTTGAAATGAAACCACAGTGGTTTTGGATATCCCAATACAATTCCAGCATTTAAACACCTAACAAGAAGAGAAAAACACAAGGAAGAGAAGTAAGCAAAAACCAAACCAGCATTTGAAGCAAAGACTGAACCTCCTTTCTGAAAACTATTTGATGTTCTATTCACCATCATGACTGTGTATTATGGTATATAACTTCAAAGGATATGGACCGAATCAACTGATGGTTTTCCTGGACAAAGAAAAGTACCCTGCTTTCAAATTCAAATTGAGATTCACCAAGCCAAACATAATAACACATTATGCTAACTGCCTACATCCGGCAAGAAGAAGGTTAAGAACAGAAAATCTACTATAATATATGGCAGTTCACCCGAAATTCTTTACCGAACATCGTTGCTGTTCTGTTGTCGGTTTATGGCGAAGAGGAAGAGCTTTCGCAGTTGGTTTCTGCAGGAAAAAAATTCTGCTGAGATAAACTTGGGCCTCTTACACTAATGGATCTTTGTAATGTTAAGAGTTCAGATGAGACAGTTTGTTTACATAAACCCCAGTTCATGCCATTGGACTCATTCAGCAAAAGTTCAGTTCAGTATATCCATGAGAGTATAATAGAAGCTCCTCCACATCAATCTTGGAACTAGAACTCATGCTTTTCTTTGGTTGCCCATGACTTGACTGAACCTCAGCACAAAATATGCCATAAACAGGTCTATGATCTGAAAATCGGGACTCACCCCGGACATACGATATCTGATGGAGGCCTTCTCCATACCACAAAATCCGATCACACCTTCAAATACAAAATTAAAAAAACAGGTGTAAGAAGTCTGGGAGGTTGGTCTGACCCTTGCACCAAAATTTCAAATGAGTTTCTTTTCTCAAACTCCTTGTATCTGTACTTTCTATTAATTTATCAAACATGTGTGATAAGATTTAAACAGATGTGCTCATTTTTCTTGAGAGCCGTTCTTACCAAGCTGGAGTCCTGCGTTTCTCCTTCCAGTACAAACCGTCCCCGGAGTACTGGTCTGAATTATTTGAGTATTTGTAAGTGGGTGGAAAATATATATTGCCTTCATTCCATCCAACGAAAACTCGGCCATAATTCTGCTCATTGCGTAACTGCAAAGAAGGGAATAATTAAAAGGGAAAGAACAAAATTTAGAATACAAAACTACGTGTCACATGAAGGATTATAAACATGCCTGATCATTCTCAAGCAATACTCTCCAATTTTGCATTTCAACAAGTGCCTTGGCAGAACGGTGAGAAAGAGAAATTCGGTAATTTAAATCCCCGAGCCAGATGATTCGACTGGAAGATCAACTCAAAGTTAAATAGTTTAAGACAGCGTCAGTAGACAAATAAAGATCATCAAGTTGAAATGGTGACATCATGAGCTAATCTAACTGCAAGTGATAACAAGATAACTAAACACTGGAGAATAAGGATCTTACTCATGCTCGAGAATTGTTTGAAGGGACTTCTGATGAGGCAAGTCTCGATCACACCGAAACCTGGTCTTCTTCAGAATCTCCATCACATCAGAATTCCTTCTTAACTCATCACCTTGTTTCTGTCCTGAGGTTAAATGACTACAGATGAAGCAAAAGCTTGTTTGATGCAAAGACATACTGATTGAAATTGATCCCTATAGTAAAACGTACAGAATATATTAAGTTACTTATTACCAACTAACAAGATTATTTTATACTTCTGATAACCATAAGATGATGCAAATACAACTACAAAAACTGATACCTTATTTCCTAGGTAACCCATCAGTCCTCTACCAACACAAGATACTTTCATGTTGCGTATGCGATCCTTCAATTCACTCCGGACCCATATCGTGAGGAAAATGCCAACCATTTGTTTATGGGCAACCAAGCAATACTGTGAGCGTCCAAACATTCTGTGTTCGTGTTCATTGGATGTAGACCCACAATATAATGGTGGTGATAATAAGATATCGCTTGTCAAATCGCCATGGTATCCATCATCTTCAGACGATCCCCATTTGGTATAGTCACTTGGCCTTGAATCATTGCTTGGCCTACAAAAATCACTCTGCCTGGTACAGTTGCTGAGCCTGTGTCCCCATCTGAAACTGGACTCATAGTCACTAAGCCTGTGATCAAAGGTCACATGATTAGAGATGCTGAATCTTCTATCAAGTTGATGGAGTGCAGTTGATGGGTCGTTAGATGATCTACAGCTATTAGTTGTATGAAAAGATCGACGAAGAGAGTAAGATGAGTTCTTGAGCCTCGACGATTCCTCCTCAAAATTGTTACTTGATTCTATGACTGGCTCAGGGGTGGAAGATGACATGTAGCCCCCTTTAGCTCCACTTGTTCCAGGAAGATTATTTAGTGCTTTGCCAATGAGGGTTAGCCATTTTCTGGCAGGACCGCTATCCTCTGCGCCCAACACATTACCAGCATTCAGTGGTACTATCTCTTGAAATCTGAAAGTCAATGTAGAAGCAGATAAATTTTAAGTTTTGTCTCTTTTAACAAATGCAGGAGTGATTCAGGCTAGTTTATGTGAATCATAAACGATGACCTCGTGGTGATATGAGTTCGATTTTAAAAAAATCAAGAACTAAAACTAAAAAATGTCTGCAGAAAACACACACTTAGATGTATCAAATCAACTCATACCCAAGTACATAAATGTCTGCAGGAGCTGAGGTATGAAGCCAGTCTTCTAAACTTAGATTACTAGGAGGGGATCTGCCACCAACATTCCATGTAGCAACAAAAATGCTGCTCCCAGAACAAACAAAGAAGTTCTAGTAGTTAAATTACAGATCAACCGTGCAATAAGGAACTTATGCTTTACAAGGAAAGAATAATACACCTATAGTTCTGTACATCGACGATATGTGGATTGTCAATATTCATATGTCCATGCTGCTGGCTATTCTCGATGCCCTTACTAGATCTATCTGTTGAGTAAGATTGACAGAGAAAAAGGGTAAATCAATACAAGCATTTAGAAAGCAGATTGGTCTAAAATAAAATGACAGATTGATTTACTGAACCTTTAGCACATTAACCTTGTACCAAATCAACTTCTAACACCTATAAGCTCATTTCTACAACTAGCAGATAGCCCCACTTTCTTATTTGGTTGGATAAGAACATGTCAATCATGAACTAGAGATTCATATGCAATGGGATCCAAGAGAAACACGAAACCATCAAGGATGCAGCAGTGTAATTATATGTCCAAACATGATTTTTACTCAGATACGTTTGAATTTGAGATTCAACAAAGCTACCAAGACAAGGTATGAGATTATATTGCAACTGTAATATTGGAGGAGAAAAATCTCTGATCCCAAACTAACAAAATCTTCCAACAGATATTGAAACTATGGAGAAGGCGTTTGACATTCACCTCCATCAACACCATGATCTGCCTGACAATCCCCACTTCCCCTTTTACTCTTGATATTGAACCATTTTGTAACCATCTTCTTGGACCATGAAAGCTGTATCAAACAGTTAAGAAGAAACAAAAATCAATTTCCCATCAGAGAAAAGACTTGTTTTAAGTAGAAAAAAGTGAAACACCTTGCTTTTCTTTGAATTCCCATCGCTCATTGTTTCTCTGCTTACTTCATTCAGCCTCCCCTGTTTTCATTTGGAACTCTCTCTAGGTTAATGAACTGTAGTCAAAAGAAAGAGAGAAATAGAGAGAGCCCAAATGAGCTTTTAAGTTCAATACAATGACATGCAATCCAACCAAGTTTCCCTGTTTAGCAAACTCAATAAAAAACCAATGGAAGAACAAAATGACAAAGGCAATGGCATTTTCTCAAACAGAAAAGGGATAGAGAAAGTGAAAACAAACTTGGAAGCAAAAGAAGCAACAACCCAGATTCTGAATCAGAAGAAAAAAACAATGCTGTAAGAAAAGAGAAGAAAAAAGAAGGCCTCCCCTCAAAAACCCACAAAGTACAAAGTTGAACAGTATAGAGTGCAGAAAGAGAGAAATAAAAAAGGTTTAAGTCTTAAAGAAGGGGAAAATAGTAGGGATCTCTTTATTCATAGCCATAGAAATCAAATTTCAACCTCAGTGGTCCAATGAAGTGAAGGCGAGTTTGCACCTATCTTCTTCTCCTTCTTCTTCCCACCATTATGGTCCACCAAAACCAGTTGCAAAAGGCACAAACCCAAACCTTTCGCTTCAATATGAGGTTCCCACTTAACAATTCCATTGTACATTGACAAATCCTTCCTTTTTTAACCTTCCCCATTTGGGGTTCTCTCAAATTTCATCTCTTTTCTGTGCTACACATATACCCTTTTGAAAGCTACACGAGCAAAATTCAAATGGAAGAAGGATAAACTGCCTTTACAACTCAGAACCCCACTAATTTCTGAACAATTTTGACTAAACATGATTATGGCAATTTATTATGATATATTAAGGTTCCAAAGTAAAAAACAAACATTCCAAACAAAAAGAGAGAAAAAAAGTTGCAATTTTTTTAATGAGAAAGAGAAAGGGTTGAATGGGTTTTGATTGACTGTTGTTGGCATTGATATCATCAAAAAAGGCTGTCCCTTTCCTTATGGGTTTATTCCTAAAGCTCATAATTATTGAGCCTTATCAGTGGTCAATTCAGTTAGAGCAAAACTTGAAAATCTGACGACAAAATTTAGTGAGCTGATAGTGGAACATTCCAATGCTGGGTCACCATATTAAATATATACTCATCAACTCAGCAACCAGTATTATTAATATGGAGATTCCTTCTTCATGCTCATCTGCTTTTTTCAAAAGAAACATTTGCATTTATTTCAAGCAGTGAAAGTTCAAACCTATAATCTATCTAAAAATTAAAGTTATTAATGACTTGATCCATTGGATTATGCTCGGGAAGTTGTGAAAGCAATTCATAAAAGATATTTAGAGTATGCATTTGTAAACTTAAATAGTAACTCATTGTTTAGAGTCTCAAGAAAATCTTTCTAAACACTCTCTAAAATTTAAATTTAGATGTCAAACCTGTACAAAAAGAAAGAAAAAAAAAGTTGATAACATGTAAAAAAATATTTGACAAAGTGAATTTAACTCATGACATTTAGGAGAAAATTCTCGTGTTCATCTTTGATTGGAGAACACTTAGAATTGTAGCTAGCTATTCAAGTCTCTAAACACTATCTTTCTAAGTTTAGAATTCTTAAACCTTCTACTTTAAAAACTCTCTAATTCAACTAAACTTCGATTTAAGTTGTCGACACTATGCTTTGAAGTTTGTGACAAATACACAAAATATCTGATTGTGACAATAACAATTACGTGATGTCATAGTAAACAAATTTCCACTAAGAAACAAAAGCAAATGGAAAATTGGAAGAAAAGGAGAATTTTTTATAAGTGACTATATACAAGATTAGAATATGAATTCAAACTTCTTAAAGTGGCTCTGACTTGAAAATTAGACACTCACGTTGGGTTGTGTAATGAATGGATCTCCATTGTTTTCTTATCAAGAGAGGATGTCTAATCAACACAAAATGATCAATTTTCCTTATAAAAAAAATGGGGAAAACCCCTTTTTCTATTTCTTTCATAACTTATTTTAGTGTTGAGATAATTATTTGAAGAATGCAGAACAAAGAGAAAAAGGAAAAAAGTGTGTTGAACAGCAACTCAAAAAGGAAGACCATGTCAAGTGAATAATCACATCAAGTAAAAGAAGAGTTGGGCCATGATTGGACAACTAAAGAAGAATCCACCTCACTATTCCTCCTTTTTTTGCCTTTCAAAATGAGAAATGATGCCTCATTTCCATGAAATAATAGCATCTGAAATATAATGATATGCTTTTGTCCTACCCATTCAAAATCTTAAAAAACTGTTTTGATATGCCTGTTTGAATCTCAAGAATTGGATTTCTCAAACATAGAATCACATTTGATTAAAGTAATCATATATTCATAAGCTTCTCATTTACATGCAAATCACACTTGCACCAGACATAGAGCAGTCAAATGATATTTGTCACAGAACACGACAACATTAGCTCTTTATTTTTCATTAGAGAATCTAAATCAAAATCCTATTGATATAATCTGACAGTCAAATGAAGGAGCAGCACAAGATTGTGCTGTTGCTTTTGTCTTCAAGCATATGGGCTTCTGTTTTTCCCTCTCTGGTTTTAGAGGCAGAGTTTTTGCATTTGGGGGTTTGCAATTGAACCATCAATCACTATCAGTTAAAAATTATTGCATCCTGAAAGCTCTAGTGAGATCATAGTCCGTGAAAGAAACAAAAAAAAGGAAATCCTTGGCACTTGAAATTCTTGATTATTTAGTATAAAATCACCCATAACAACAAACCTTATCTTTAGATTAAATAAATTACACAACAAACCTTATCCAGGATCCCAACCATATTGTTTTTAATATCAGTAAATATGGGGTAACTTCTTCAGTTTTCTAATGTTATGAGCAACTCCCTCTCTTCAATCTTCACAGAAATAATATTATCTCTTTCGGGAGGATATCATCTCATAATCTTCCAACTCACCAGTTCAACCGTTAGAGCGGTCCATTTTCACACCCTAATCTCTGAAAAGACACGAGCGATCCGATTCCTCAAAACGCTAAACTTCTATGATGGTGTCTATCTCTAGCACAACAATCACGATTAAGAGAACAACTGAAACTGGATTATAGTACATACCAAAGCTTGTAAATAGAGGGAAACTGCTCAAAAAGTTTTATGAGAAAGTGCTTTTGCTATGCCTCTGATTGTGTTTGGAGTTGTCCTGCAACATCCACCAAATAGAGAGGCTCCAGCTTCCTTCCACTTTCTCACATATGACACAAAGTCTTCCCCCAGCATTCCATCAGATTTCTGAAAAGGTAAAAAATCAGTGAATAAAATTGCTCAGAGGAGAAACATTACAAAAAGAGGTGGTGTCCAATCTACAGAGAAGATGGGGATGGGGGGCCAGGGGAACCCAACCGCCGCGGGGTTTCTCGGTTTGTTTGCTCTTTGGTGTATGTCGATACGTTGATAAGAGGGAACAAAATCGTGAAATTAAATTAAATCACTCAAGAATGAAGTAGAAAACTCACCAACCACTGTTTAGTCTCACCATCATAAGTCTCCCCACTGTTTGGGTAAATCACTATAGGTTTGCAAGTGACCTGCCAATTCAATAAACAAATTCACTTAGAACATGAACAAACATTCGAGGGCTGGTTTCTATGTTCTCTTTCTCATTATAAGGTTGCTTGCTACGTTGATCCTTCAATTTTTGTGCCTAATAGCCTTATAATTGAGCCTTAGATGAAGCCTTTGACGGTGAAGGATCAACTATGGCCAAACATTTTCTTCTTTTAGAGAGCATCAATATATATCTAGATTGAATAGTTTTGAGGCAGATGCCCAAATTTATAGCAACAAATCTTGACATTGTTCATGAAGAGATGGTTTCAATTCATGTCAGCAGAGCACACAATAATTCTCAATCCTTAAAATTATCTGACATTTGTGGGCAGGTTTTTTTTGGGTCTATTTTGAACTTCATTCTATTCTTTTATACTTTATATGATGAGAATGTTAAAGTTATGCCAACTTTAAAACTCCTAAACAGAACTCTTGCAAGCTCTAAAGTCATTGAAGGGTATTATTGGAATTTACCTGCCGAATCGATGAGATTAGTCCATGAATATATCTGGGAGGAGTACAGTTGATTCCAACAGCAACAACTTGGTTTGAAGCATCTGCAATGGAGGCACAATCAGTTATAGAATCCCCACTAACCACATTGATTCCATCCTTGGAGTTGAAAGAAAACCAAGCAGGAATTTCAATGCTCTCCTCATCAAGAAGCTCAGCATATGCCTGAAAATTCCACTTAAGCAGCATAATGAATTTGAACAATGACAACTAGTTTCCAACAGAAGTTTATGTTTCCATACCTGAGCTTCCAATTTGTTTGGAATCGTCTCAAACGCGATTAAGTCGGCACCTGCATTGGCCAAAACTTGCACTCTTCTCCTGTGAAAATCTTTCAGGGTTGCTATAGTGATTGAATCTCCATACTGCCCACTGTAAACGTAAACGCACGACGGTACAAAAACAGTTATAAACTAGTTGAAATGAGTCATGTGACAACTGTTACAAGTCCAACTTCAATCAGGTATACAAGATTATGCTAAGATTTTGCTCACCTGTATTCAGATCCATCAGCCAAATAAGCTCCATAGCTGCCAACCGAGGCGGCTACTAGAATTGGCCTCCTCAAACCCCCTTCGCTTCCAGTAAAATCCCAAGAATCTTTCGTAGATCGTTCGAGATAGATATCACGTGCGTCAAGCGCAATTTCAACGCTTTTCCTTAGTAATTCTTCACTCTCAACTGTAGAAAATCCTTTAGCCACAAAACCTTGAATTGTAGCCTGCATACATTGAAACCATGGATTTCTAACAACAGTCAGAAATATACTTGAGATTTTTTATCTTAGAGTGATAGTGATACTGAATGAATCTTAAATTCTTATGAACCAAACTAATAATGTGACAACAATTTAAACAATTAGAAGCTAGAAAATGGTTTTTTTATTAGAACAGTGAAATGAGAGTGGTGAAAATAACCTGATAAGATGCAGTGGAAATGATATTGGCCCCAGCATCAAGGTAATCTAAATGTACCTGACAATTTTAAGCTGCAGATTAGCAGATGATGATGAAACATTTTCCTATAGTATACACAAACATGTGATTAATAAAACTTTTTTATTTTACCAATTGCCAATTTTTTTTCCTTAACAACTTGTTGATCCTAAGTTATTAGATCGTGATAACTCAATGGATAAGCCACTTGTTGGAGGTTTGATTCTGACTCCACGGTCATTTAACTCAAAACATCGTTTTGAATTGTTTATTATCATTATTATTTTTTTTGAAATAGTTTTGAATTGTTTATTTAACTACTTTTTTAGGTGTGTTCAAATATGTAACTTAGATTGAACTTTTTCTATCCAGAAATAAACCAAGCCCTGGCAAAAGTCTAATAATAATTTGCAAATACAATTTACATTAAAATAATAATTATTATTACAAATCAATTGAGTTTTTTTTTTAAAGTTTAAGTTCTTAATTCATCAGCAATTTTTCTATTTCTTTTTGCAGTAAATACTTAACTAAGGGTGCACCTTAGAACCACATGTTTTTATTTTTTCTAAAAAAATTAATTTTGATTGATGGAGAGAGAAATGTTAAAGTGGAGAGAGAAATGCAAAAAAGTAAAGACATGTGGTTTTAAGGGTGGGTAACTCATCCTTAAGTAAGTATTGCTCTTCTTTTTGAAAGGATGTGGCGGTGGAGATGATTAGATTAAATTGGGCCATTTCGTTTTCAAACTGGGCCTACAAATCCCTTCTCCGACCCAGAATTCATTAAATGAAAATGGTAAAGGATAAACACTTTCTACAAAAATAATTAAAAATATAGACACATTTTAAAATGAGGACAATTTGGGTATAGCCATGGCTGCACTCCAGCCATGAAGTCAACATATGTGGCGCCAGATCTGGCACGACAAGTCTTAACCACTTTTTTTTTTAAAGAAAAAAAATAAAAATGTGTGTGTGACTTCATGGGTAGAGTACAACCATGACTGCACCAAAATTGTCTTCTTTGAAAATATTTGTATTCATAGTCATTAATACATTTTCATAATACTGCTAATATTTATTAATAAGCAGTGCTCCATATGCCGGAGCCAACCTTAACCCTTGCCGTGATCGAATGAGAATGGATAAACTAGAGCCTCGTGGGTATGATTGCTAATTTTTTGAAAAATCGGTTTGTAATTATTTTATGAATTTAACTAATCTAAAAAATTCCCTCCCTTAAATTCTTAGAAGAAAAAAATTCCTTCATTAAATTTTAATTTTAAAGGTCAGCTTTTATTCATAACCATTAGGCCACGTTTGAGCCACGGGCTGAGACATTATAAAAAGTTGATATACATTAGACAAATAGTATTTAGATCACAGGTTTATTATACATAAATGATATTTGAGAGTCTAATTATTATAACATGACATAAGTTGTGTAGAGAAAGACTAAGAATTATGTCAAATGACAATCAACCGGTAAAACACAATAACTCAACCTTCAACCTCAACTCCATTTGTTTGGTTTGCCCTTTAGAATATCAAAGTTTGGATTGAAATCTCGAAATTTGAAAACCCATATTTGGTAAATATAAAAAGTATAGGATTTGATTCCAGAGTATTTGATTCCGAGAAATTTGATTTGGAGTTTTGAACAATGCGACTATGGGGATTGGAATCCAGGGGTTGAATCTTCCTCTCTCGTATAAAATAAAAATAGAGTGTATATTTCGTCAAAATTCTAAAAAAATTTCATAAATGGAATCAATCAAATAAAGAGTAGTTAAAAAAAAAAAAAAAATTATGTTTATCTATTTATTTTTTTAAAAATCATGATTTTTTTACTTCTTTTTATGTTTAATCTTTTAATTTATTAGGTATATATTTTATTTATATTTATAATTTAAATAAAAATACAAAAGTAGTTTTAAAAAGTGAAAATAGTTTTTTTAAACCCATTTTTATTATGCCCTTCGAAAAAACAAATTTGTTAGAAAATAAATTAAGGTAAATTATCTCATTTCTTTTTTATATTCTTTCCTTTATATGATCCAATATTTATATATAAAAAAATTGATTTCATAATTCTTTTGTTTTCAACCTTCTTAGGATATCAATATTTTTTCATTTAATTAAAAAATTTTAAATTATTTTAAAATATGAAATCATCTTTTCTTTATTAAAAAAAAAGTTTTTGATAATTCAAAATTAAAATATAATATTATTTTAAATATTTTATTAGCATTTGATTATGAAATATTAATGCAGTAAACCAATCACTGTAATTAAATTTCGGAAAATTTAATTACTATACCGAATTCCAACTCATAAATCAAACATCGCCTAAGTAAACGGTCCTCAATGGGTTTTGTTTTGTGGTAAAAATTAAGCCTAAAATTTAAAACTTATTCTTTCTTTTTTTTTTTTCCCCTTTTTAAATGAAAGAAGTTTAATACTTTTCTTATTTTAGAATTAATAAAACAAAAATTAAAAAAAAATCGCAAGTGATAAAATAATTTGTTAAAACTAATGGAAGACAAAAGTGGGAATTTAAGGTCGAAAAAAAAAAAAGAGTGAGAGAGTACCCGTTGGACGAGGTGTGGGGAAGTGATGAGGCATTTAGCGCTCCATAGAGGATCGTTAAGATCGGCGCCGTGCCGCTCCAGCTCCGTCGCAAAGCCGCCGTCTAACACGCCGTATCCGCCGCAACGTCGAAGAAAATCGGTCATCAACCGAGCCATTTCCGATTCAGATTTCGGCCGAAACAGTACAATTGTACGCGGCTTGTTGCTGCACACACATGCGACAGGAAGGCGGTTTATGGAATCTTTTATATTTAGAGGTACAGACCTCAAATTACCACAATACCCCTCTTGTTGTTCACTACTTTCCTTTCCTCTATTCATGCCCTTTGCTTTTGTTCTTTCTTGCCATTTGTGTTTCTTTTTGGGTTTGTTTATTTTGGGATGAAATGAGCATGTTGGACTCCAACACTTTGTTTGGCCCAAAGTTTTCCTTATCTCATCTCATTTCCTTTATTTTTTTTTATCCTTTTAACATTTTTTCAACTTTTTATTTATTTACTTTTTACTTATTTTTTTATGTTTGGTATATTTTTGTTATAATATTATTATCTAAATATATTAATATACCAGTGTAAAATTATACTATTATTATATCAAATATTTATTTAAATAAATTTGAATTTTAAAATTAAAATAAATAGATATATATTATCTCTTAAAAATTAAAAGTTTATGAAATTTCTATAGAGATAAATTAGAAATATCGTATTTACAAATTTATGATTAAAAAATTATTGTTATACAATATTGTGTTTCTTTTTAATATTAACAATATGCACATCATTTTATTTATTATTAAAACAACAAGTAAATTTAAATAATTTTTATATATTGAATTTTTATTCATAATTTACCGTACGTTTAAAAATATGAACTTATTTTCAATGAATTTAAAAATATTGAACTTATTTTGTTTTTTATAAAAATGAGATTCAAATTTTGTAGTACTAAGTTACACTTTAAAATAAAAGTGGAAGAATATCTACAATTTTTTTGTAAAGGGGTAAATTAATATAAATAATTTTGAGAGTTTTTCTTGTATATACAAAAAATAAATATAAGTTTCAAGATTTGTATAAGTTAACATAGAGATCGAAATCTATTTTGTATTAAAAAAATAAAAAATAACAACAATAAATTTTAAAATTTGAGGGGCACGATCTTACTTCCATTTAATAATTATTATCAAAGTGTGATTAAGTTCACTTTTACCTGCAAAAAAATAAAAAATTAAAAAAATTTAGGAGTTTTTATGATTCCCTGGAAGTGTCAATAACTAATAAGATAAATACTTTCAATGTTTGATTTATTATTACATATTTATTAGTATATTTTACTGGCAATTCTTTGATTTCGATAAATATGAATATGAATATATAAAAAATGTATAAAAAAATAGTTTATATTTTAATAAAATAAAAATAAAAATTGCTATCAAGATTTTATAATGATTAGTTTAATCTAGTGGTTTTATTTTTATTTTTTAATAAATAGAATCTTGGTATTTTTTAAATTTGTTTTTATTATTTAACTCTAACAAATCTTGAAAAAAAAAGTTATGAATAACCTACAAATATTTTAGATTAGTCAAACTTCATTTTTATTATGTGAAGTTTTTTCTCATTATTATTTTTTAATTCAAGAATATTTAGGTGTGAGAGATTCAAAATTTCGTACATAATATTATTGAAATTCGATTTCTTTTGAATATAAACATTAATATGATCAATGGTGATATAATATTGGTTTTATATTACTTATAATTTATTTATGATAGTGGTTATATTTACATACTTATGTTAATAGCTAAATATTTGAAAACAATTTGATCATTTTTAAAAAAAAAAAACCTAACATCTCATCTCCTCTCCTCTCATTTCAAAGGTTTTTCTGTCATCTCCTCTCATCTCCGTGCACCACAAACAAGATTTTTTTGTCATCTCATCTCATCTCACTCCATCCCAAATAAAATTTTTTTGCTATCAACATCTCATTTCCTCTCATCTCATCTCCTGCGACCACCCTTTTTAGGTGAGATTGTGGCATTTGGTTGCCATGGTAGTAAATGTCTTATTTCGTATTCAGATTTTTTATTAAACGATTTTTTTTTTTTTTTAAAGTTGATGATAATTTCCTTTGAATTAAGTATAAATTTGGGAGAAGTGGACCAACAAATCCTACATAGTATTACTGCTCTCAAATAATATGTGAGTCAAATATCAATGTTCAAGATCGAATCTGTGATTGTGGAGTCGAAATAAATTGACATTAAACAAGATAACCAACATATCACCAACTGTTTCGATAATTTAATTTATTGAACGAAACCACAACTATAAAATGTCATCGGATCATCATTATCTTTAAATATTAAAGTAATTTAATTGATATTAAATATAAACTTACGATTAAATTGTTATGGGTTTGAATTTACAAAATTACATGATTCATCAGAGTGTATTTCATTTATTATATTTAAATAAATTAAATGTACTTTACTATTTAAGATAATGATGAAAGTATTATATATATATATTTTTAAAAGAATATATATACTATATTTAAATCAATTAAATTACTTTAATATTTAAGATGATGATGAAACTATTGTATATATAATACATAGAGTACATATTTACTCTCAAATAAATGAGAGCCAAATATCAATTTGTAAAATTGAACTCTTTCTATTACTACAAAATAATAAAATCAACACAAACACGTATGATTATATATACATTTCTGTCTAAAACCTTATATTCGATACACAATTGCAATGCATTCTAACTCAAGTATATGAATTGTAAGTTAAGTTCATTTAAAAGAAAGAAAAGAAAACTCTATTGAGGATGTGTATGAAATTATTTTTATTTTTACTCGATGTATGTTAGGAATGTTTAGTGGTCAAATTATATTTTAATCAATTTACAAAAAAATAGCTAAAAATAGAATATAACGTGGCAACTTTAAAAAAAGAAAATAAATAAATCAATGGAATAAAGTGGATGCGACTATTCCGCTTTGGATTGAATCCAACCAGTTTACGTAAACAATTATATTGACACGTGTACCTTATTTAGGTTCGAGGACAACTGTGGAATTGCCACGTGTCTTAGCTAAGTGTCTAATCGAGTAAATTCACTTGTTATTGGGATTGAATTTAAAAATTTTCATGGTAATCTAATTCAAAATCATATTTAATTTTAAAAATTGGTATTTAACTCTCAATTATTAAAAATTAATCTTTCCTAACACATCAACTTTAAAATAAATTTGTCGTTGATCATGGTATAAAGATTAACACTAAAATTTAAAATTTCTTTATAAACTCTATAATATATTTAAATTTCTAACCTTCTTTTTATCGATTTTTAATATGACATTAAATTTAAAATTTTAAAACACTTTACTAACCGTATAATTAACAAAAAAAAAAAAAAAAAAAAAGTTTGAGATAACAGTTTATGATTTTCTATGATTAAAATATAAAATAGATAATAAAAGAATAATCATAAAAAAATATATTAAGAAATTATTTTTAATCATTAAACAATTTAATTAATTAATTCATTAATATTGTCATAAAAGTGATTTATAAATTAAAAATTTTATTATATATTTTTTTTGCGATGCAAATTTTATTATAATTAAATGTTTAGAGTATTTGAAAGAAATTAAAAGTATAACATTAATTACTAGTCTAATGATTAAAACTTTGACATTTTTCATAAAAATTAACAATAAAAATATTTGATAAAGATTAAAGATACTTAAAAAAAAATCAAAATTTAAGGATAATTTTTAAATAAAATTTCAACCATTCCCACCCAAATTTAACGAAAATGTATTTTTGAAATGTTTATTAAAATTCAAGAGTATTTTTTAAAAATTTCAAAATATCAAGTATTGTTTGGCATAAACTTAAGTATTTATTTAACATATAATTTATATATAATTTAGCTTAAACTAAATATGGATCAAGTTTTCCTCTACATTCCTTTCCCCAACCTCCATTTTCTCATGCACCCCAAAATATAATTCTGATTTTTGTCTGTTTGAAATCAATAATTTTGAAATTGAAAGAGAACTTTTTTTCTATTATTGTACCTGAATTTAATATAAAAGTAAATAGCTGTTCAAATTGTCTTTCGTGTCTTTTCTTCCAAAAGTAGAACTCCATTTTCTATCACTAGGGATTGGATAAGATAAGATTAGTTTTGTTTTATTTCAAATATTATATGCTTTTTTAAGAACAAATTTTATTTGGTTTTAGTCTATTAAAATGTTAAACTTTTTGAAAAAAAAAAGCATAGAAAGCCAAAAACCAAAATAAAATAAAATAAAAAATAGAGACACTCATCTTGTCTCATTAAAAAGGTGAGCAATCTTGAACATCTTTATAAAAAATTTAGGCTACTTTCTTGATTATCTATAAATTAACTTTGTGGTGAAACCTCATATTATATCTAATATAGTACCAGAGTTTTGTGTGAGTTATTGTTTCTCTAAATTTTGATCTGACCTGGCGAGTATTTGGTTCCAAAAATTTGGATCCGAACTCAAGCGAGTATTTTGGTTCACAAATTCAAATCTAATCCAAAATGATATTTATAATATGACATCATCTTGAGGGAACATGTTAAAGTTATTTATCTTATCTCATATTTGAAAGATGAAGAGTTCTCATCATTAAAATGTAATGGATTTGAAAGCCTCTATCTTAATTGTAGCTAAAGTACAAAAAAAAAACATAATACGAAGTATAACCTCTTAACTAAAATTACAATTATCATTAAAAAAAAATCGGGCTAACAAATTTAAGTCCCAAGATGACAGACCCCACACAAAAACGTCATGGATCTTTTAATGGAAGCAATATTTGCCCGCCCATCCCTATGAGAGATGGTGGGTGTCGTCGACCTCTTATGGGATCGATGCCCGCTCCACTTAGGAGGACAAATGACATCGTCGAAGGACATCCATTCAATGTTGATAAGTTCGGACGACAATATCGATCCGTTAAATAAATGTTCAACTACTTTACAAGTAATGCTTTAGAAAATCTCGTTTTGAACGAGAAGATAATCCAAACGCGGACATAAAATGATTAATTACAATATAGTAACACCCAAATGAAGCTATACAAATATCGAATGATTGAACAAAGAGGTAGAAAATTTTTAACTATTATTTTTTAATACTCTTTCACTTCGAAGTGTAGGTGCTCAGACATTGATCCCTCTCTCGTTATCTACTTTGCAAGTTATTCGATCCCTCTTTAAATAAATTCACCATTGATACTGAGCTTATGGAAATTAGAACGTATCAACAATTAGCATCATTTGTAGGGCTCGAGAGTAATTGTAAAAAGAGAGTGATAAAATGGAGAGACAATAAAAAAATAAGAAATGCTGAAAAAAAAAATAGAGAAGAATCAGCAAAAGTCCTATAATCAATTCCTTTTATACTGAAAACCAACACATTAATGATTGAATAATTTTTTCGAAACTCACAAATTTTAACCAGAATTTGTAACATACATAAATGTTTTATAACTAATTGAATACATTTGAGGTTAAATTTTTATCCATCTTCTCAGAGAAAAAAAAGTCAGTAAATTGTAAAAACAGTACCAAATCTTGAAATTTAAGGTTTTTTTCCCTTTTTTTTTTAAAAAAAAAAACCAACATCAAATTTGCTATTCAATGAAATTGAAAATGGAAGGATATATATATATATTATTGTTATTATTTTGATTGAAAAAGGGTTAGAATAAATTAAACGCATAACATTTATTCGATAAAAAGCCATGAAAATGGCGGACAAAGCGGGAATGACTCCCTTTCTTTATGCACTTTGTAGTCCAACGAAGAAACCACTATATTTAATAGTTTTGTCATTTCAAAATAAGAGTAGTTTTATGACAAGATTGCCTTGAACATTTTGAAAATACAATTATCAAATTCAATCAAAATTGAGTGCTTTGCACTAATAGACCATGAGGAGAAATTATTACAAATATAGTCAGTTAATTAAATATTAGCAATCATAATTAAAACATCAAGAATTCAGAAAATCAACAATTTATCAAGTACTAAAATATCCTTTTTACCATTAATACACAATATTTTGGAATTAAAAAATAAAGTAGAATATGACTAAGAATCTAAATTTTAGCCCAACTTTCCTAAAAGATTTTTTTGTCTCTTTCTTCCCTAATTTTTTCATTTTTCGTTTACATTTTCCTTTTTTCATTTTCCCGTTTCCCTTTTCTTCTCTACTATTTTTCTCACTCTCCTATTTTATAATTTATTTTTCTTTCACTTTTAGCTTCATCTATTTTATGTTGGGATTTTCTTTTATTCATTTATTTTTATTTATTTTATTTTAATTTTTTCTTTTATCATCCCAATTAATTATTTAGTGGTCCACCATTCTGACTATTTGTGTAACCTACTTTTATGCATTTTAATTATTTCTCTTAATGGTAGAGAAATAGAGAATAAAAAGTTGTTGTTCTTTTTATAAAAAACTAAGTATACAGAATACAAGGGTTTTGCTTTTCTAAAAATCTAATTTTTTTTGTATTCTCTTCTTGATTTTGGTCCCCTATAGGGTGTGTTTGGGCTTTGGACATGAGGAATAACCACTCCTCAATAACTACTCGTTTTTTTTTTGTAGTAAACAACCACAACCCCCCTTCAACCACTCTTCAATCCCACTTCAAATTTGTATTTTTTTTCTTTTTTTTTTTCAAATTCTATATTAAATTTCATCAAACTAATCTATTA
>JBBMKA010000020.1:4086423-4109257 GCA_037833695.1 Sechiopsis laciniata | reverse complement strand
AAATGATTATGTAAGTTAAAAACACTAAAAGCTTGAAGAATATATATATATATATATATTTTATCTTCCTCAACTTTGCAATAATAATACTACTATTAATAATAAATTTTTTAATTTTAAGTATAAATGTATTATTGTGCAAAATAATAATAATAATTATTATTGAGTGGTTTTAACATTTAACTATAAATGTGTTATTATTTACCTTAAAAAAATTAATGTATTATTATTATTATAAATAACTAAAATTAAATATGGAAAAAACAGTAGACAGCCCATAAAATTAGTTAATACTTTTAAACAATTACTAATGAAAGAAATAATTTGGATTCCATCTTATTGAAACTTGAAAAAAAAAAAATTAATTAAGACATATATATATATATATATATATATGTGTGTGTGTGTGTGTGTGTGTGTGTGTGTGTGTATATATATATGTATGTATATATATATATGTGTGTGTGTATGAAAATTTACCATCAACAACATATTCTAGCTCTTGTATTATATTTGTAGCACAATTTCTAAAATAATTCATTTATAGCACATTGATTTTTATCACTCAACTAGTGATAGAACTTAATTTGAAATTTTATCACTTATAGAAAACTCAAGCACTGATAGAATTGATCTATTCGAATTTTATCACTTATAGAACTCAATCAGTGATAGAATTTAATTTGAATTTTCTGCTACAAATGAATTAGTTTTGATTTTGTGTTATAGATGGAAATACTTTACATTTTTTTTATTATACATACAAAATCTCCTATATATGTGTATATATTAATCTTGCTTCTCAATTTTAGATACTAAGGATGAAGGAGAAGAAAAGGATGACAATCATAAAATTTGATTGGTCAAATAAATTTTTTTCGACATTATAGCGAATAAAGTGAAGAGGGTCTAAGCGAATCAAGTGAAGAGGGTTTTATATGTCTTAATTAATTTTTAAATATAAATGTATTATTATCCAAAATAATAATAATTATTATTATTATTGTGTGGTTTGAACATTTAACTATAAATGTGTTATTATTTACCTTAAAAAAATTAATGTATTATTATTATAAATAACTAAAATTATATATGGAAAAAACAGACAATCCATAAAATTAGTTAATATTTTTAAATAATTATTAATGAAAGAAATAATTTGGATCCATCTTATTGAAACTTGAAAAAAAATATTTTTATTCTCCTTCATTCTTAGTTGTATCTGAAATTGAGAAGCAAAGATTAACATACACACACACACACATATATATATATATATATATATATATATATATTAATCCTTTAAAAACAATTTAAAAAAACATAACATGTCCTAGTTTTTAAATTACAAAATAAATTCATATTTTTGTTTAAAAAAGTAAAAATCTTTAAGGATTCAAGTTTCAATAGAAAAAATTTCATATCTTCTTTTTTTTCGACCTCAAGTTTTAAAATATTCGATGATGATATACCATTCCGATCTTGATCATCTTCGAGTCGTGTCTTCAATTTCTAAAAAATAAAAATAAAAACTCGGCATTGCAACAAATGTTAAGATAACTTGATTTACTTAGACCCTCTTCACTTGATTCGCTATAATGTCGAAAAAAATTTATTTGACCAATCACATTTTATGATTGTCATCTTTTTATTCTTCTTCATCCTTAGTTCTATCTGAAATTGAGAAGCAAAGATTAATACACACACACACACACACACACACACACACACATATATATATATATATATACTTTTGTTAGTTTATTTGACCATTATTCAGTTCACACATAATTTTTTGTCTTTTTGAATTTTGTACTATAATATATATATATATGTTCGTTTCTTTTGTCCCAAGTTTGCTTTGCTTATTGTTTATTTTGGTTCCTACATTTTAAAATTGAATATTTTTATTATTGACAATTTAATAATGTTCACCTTTTCTATTTTTTTTTTAAATTTACATTTGTACTTATTTTCTTTTTAAAATTAAATTCAGTTAAAAATTAAATAATCACTCTATTAATACATTAAAATATAAAATTAGTGTTAATCATTATTTCATTCAACATTACTTTATACAACTAGTTTTATGATTATCATCTTTTTATTCTCCTTCATCCTTAGTTGTATAGATTAATATATATATATATATATATTAACCCATTAAAAACAATTAAAAAAACATAACATGTCCTAGTCTTTAAATTGCAAAATAAATTCATATTTTTGTTTAAAGAAGTAAAAATCTTTAAGGATTCAAATAATTTCAATAGAAAAAATTTCATACCTTCTTCTTTTTTTTCGACCTCAAGTTTTAAAATATTCGATGACGATATACCATTTCGATCTTCTTCGAGTCGTGTCTTCAATTTCTAAAAAAAATAATAAAAACTCAGCATTGCAACAAATGTTTAGATGCTTGATTCGCTATAATGTCGAAAAAAAATTATTTGACCAATCACATTTTATTATTGTCATCTTTTTCTTCTCCTTCATCCTTAGTATCTGAAATTGAGAAGCAAAGATTAATATATATACACACACATATATAGGGGATTTTGCATATATAATAAAAAAAGGTAAAGTATTTTTCTCTATAACACAAAATCAAAACTAATTCATTTGTAACAGAAAATTCAAATTGAATTCTATAACTGGTTGAGTTCTATTAGTGATAAAATTCAATCAATGATAGATCAATTCTATCACTGCTTGAGTTTTGTGATAGAATTTCAAATTGAGTTATATCACTAGTTGAGTGATAGAAATCAATGTGCTATTGATGAATTATTTTAGAAATTGTACTGCAAATATAATATAAGAGGTAGAATGTGTTGTTGATGGTAAATTTTCATATATATATATATATATATATATATCAATAGAAAAAATCTCATACCTTCTTTTTTCTTCGGCCTCAAGTTTTAAAAGATTTGATGACGATATACCATTCCGATCTTGAACATCTTCGAGTCGTGTTTTCAATTTCTAAACAAAAATAATAAAAAACTGACATTGCAACATATGTTAAGATGAATGTTAGATAAAGTAATGCAATATTAATAATTTAGAAATCTAACAAATATATAAAAGAAATGAAAATGAAGTATAAGAAATGAGAAAAAAGAAAAAAGAGAAATCTCAACTAATTCTTATTAAAATGAAGTAGAAAACATGCTCTTTTATAGTTGTAGGGAATATGGATGTTGCACAACTTTTGAGATTCTTAACCTACATAATACAATACTATAAATATAATTAAATGATGATGAAAATGAATGCATAGTAAGAAAAGAATGTGGAAGGGTGGAGAAGGAAATTTAAAAAATTTAAGAGAAAAATTTAAGAGAAAATTGAATTGCATTTGATTTGATTACAAAATAAATTGATTGTAGAATTGTGAGGAATTGTGGTTATAAATATAATATTTATGTTTTTTTAGAGATAATATTCATTTTTGTCCGTGGGTTTTTGTTTTTGTTTTTGTTGTTTGTTTTTTAATTTTAAGAAGATAATGACATATTTGTAGATATATAATATGGTTTAAGGGTAAAATCGTCCAAAAATGATTCTCCCTTAAGCCACATTTTAAGGTAGTAAGATAATATAATATAAGATATACATATATTTATTTTTAAAATTTTTATTTTCCAATATTTTTAAGTATTTAGAATGTATATATAATGATAACAATATTTAGTTAAATTATGTTTCTTTTTTTTTTCTTTTTTTTTGGTTTTAATTATATATTTAATTTATGAAAGTTAAAATTATGATATATTTTTGTTGTTTTAATTCTCTATTTATTTTATGGAAGTCAAATGTATTTGTTGTTATATTCTATGGTTAAGATATTATCATGAATGTAGGACTAATGATGAATGATTTTTAATTGAATATTTTTTATATTTAATATTTATATTCATTTCATGATATTAATGTGATAATAGTTAAAGATTGTATTTTATTTTTATATAATATATAACTAATTTGATGAAAAAAATTTATATTTAAAATATATTAATAAACTTGATGACTCAATCTAACTTTAAGGATATACGTATAAAAGTGTAGTGGAGTCATCCCATCCTGATCCTCTTAATCACCCTTAATAACGTGTAATCATTTTAAAATAATGTCATAAATTGCAAAATTTCAGTTTCATTAAGGAAGAATTGTAACTGACAAATAAAAGGAAACATGTTTGCAAAATTACGAAAATCTACCCCCAAAGTCGTTGTGCATGTGGCAGGTTTTACTATTTCTTTTTCTTTTTATCATGTTTGCCAAATTACGAAAATCTACCCCAAAGTCGTTGTACATGTGGGAGGTTTTACTATTTCTTTTTTTTTTTTTATTTCAGAGTGAGAGGGTTTTACTTTTAAGACTTGGTCAATTTGGATTTTTTTTTAATTAATTTATTTTGTTTTGAATTTATGGTCAATTTGTATTTAATAATTGATTCAAAAGGATAAAAGAAAGTATCTGGCCGCATTGAGATACCAAACCTTCTTTCAACGCCGAACACATTTTACTATTCGAATTCGAGTTCTTTTTTCGTTTATTCTAATCCGACTTGTAGTTTCGTTCTTTTTTCTTTTATTCTAATCCGACTTGTAGTTTCTTAGGTGGTGTTTGTTTGCCATATTTATAGAGGATTTAAATAAAAAACTTTATTAATTTTTTTTTGAAAATTTATATCGAGTTTCTAATAACTTTTCATATTTTTTACTTTTAAAAATAACTTTTCATTTTTAACCATTCATTTCTAATCATTAATTTATAACTACTCAATCATTTCTAACCATTCATTTTTAATCATTCATTTCAAATTAATTAAAAGAAATTATTTTAACCACTCATTTTTAATAGTTTCTTTTTTAACTACTCAAAATAACTGCAGCTTTTAAATTTACATCAAAATAAAGTTTTGACTCTAACTTCTCTCCACAAACTACATGCAAATGAGTTTTTTGCTACAATTTGTAATTTTTAATTACTCAAAATAACTTCTTAAATTAAATCCTCCTTAAATATGGTAAACAAATACCGTGTTTGTCATATTTAAGGAAGATTCAGATTGGGGATTTACTAATTCTTTTTTGAAAAACTATATTCAAACGAGTTTTTGTAACTACTCAAAATAACTCCTCAGTTTTACTATTAAAAATAACTCATCATTACTAACCACTCATTTCTAATTATTCATTTATAACTACTCAATATAACTTCTCATTTCCAAACCACTCATTTTTAATCAATCAAAATAACTCATTTTTAATCATTTCTTTTTTAATTACTCAAAATAACTATTCATTTTAAATCTCTAACTCCTCTATAAAAAAATTAAAATCACATTCAAACGAGTTTTTTGCTACGTCTCTTAGTTTTAAACTATTCAAAATAACTTCACATCAAACCTCATCCAAACACTTCCTTAGACTCATTTTTTAAAAGAAAATAAATAGTTGAAGGTAGAGATGTTGCTGCGAAACTTGACCCAAAGTGTGGTAAATCCTTTGGCAAAGGGGAGAGTAAGCCGAGAGGAAAATTCCTTCCAAAATAAATGGGACCAGAATGTTTTTCTCACTTATATTTCCTTTTTTTTAATTTAATTTTTAAATTTATTTAATTTTCTCTTTTTACCTATTTAATCTTTAATTATATTTTTTTGTTCGTAGAAATATTTATTCAAATGAATACTTTATTTAATAATTAACAATGTAATTGAAAATTGATATATTTCCATGAAAAATTTACCATTTGAAAATATTATTAAAAAGATAGTTATAAAAAAAAAATTTAAAAAGGAAAAACAATTCTATATTTATCTCTGTCTCAATACTTAATTAAATATAACTTTTTAAAAATGAACTTGTAATGATAGAGATAAATAAGATTACAACCAACCATAACATTTTCGCGTAGATATCTGTGACGGAGGGAAGTTAGAGGTTTTTTTTTTTAAGAGAAAGAGAAAAAAGGGAAAAAAAAGTAAAAGAATAGTGGGGGAAAATCCAAGGGGAGAGTTAAAAGAGAATAGAGGAGGGTGAAGCGTTACTTTTAGAAAAAAGTAAGAAATAGTTTATTTTATAGTGATAGTGTGTGGGTTTGGGTTTGGGTTTTCTTCACTTTCCCGCTCTCTTCAAATTTCATCATCTTCAACATTTCCTCTCCGCACAAAAATATGCCCAAACCACTCGTTTTCTGATTGATTTCACTCCCAACACACAGCAATGGAGGATTCTACGCCTGACAACTACAACAAACCATCCAAATTCGAGGTTTCTTCTCTTTTTCCGTTTCTTTACCTTTCTCAATTCGCTTCTCACTTCTTTTCTAATTTCCCATCTCGGTTTTCTCTTTCTCTTTTTTTTATACCTTTCTAATTGTACCTCCATTTTTGCCCCCTCTTAACTCTCTCAATTCAGTTTTTTTTTATTGCTTGTTTCTGTAATTCGTTTTTTTTTCCTCTTTTGTTTAATTTGGGATCTGGGTTTTCTCTTATTTACTACTGCATTCCCCCAGTTTCTGAATTGTTTTTTTTTTTAATAATTATTATTATTTCTTGAGTAATTTGGAATGTGGGTTTTCTCTTTCTCTTCCTCCCAAATCGAATCTTTCATTTCTCAATTTGGGTTTTCTTTTGGGTCTATTTGTAATTTGGTATGCAGAGTTTCCTCTATTTCTTCCTCTATAATTTGTTCTCCATTTTTGCCTTCCCTGGACTTTCTCAATTGGGTGTTTTACTCTGTGTTTTTTGGTTTTTAACGTAATCTGGGATGTGGTTGGATTTCTCTGTTTCTTATTTTCGAAAACCAGGGTCTTGTTTTTTTTTCCCTCCATCAATTTTTCAAAATCGGGTTTCGTGTTGATTTGTTTATATTTTTACATTTTGTGGCATTTGAGTTCTAACTTTTGACAATTACGTCAAGATCTGGTTTATTAATCCTAGTTTTAATTCGCATGTTTAAATTAACGAAATAATTCTCTAATTGTCACTGCAGGATTCGCCAGTTTTCAACTTCATTAACGGTCTCTCTCCAATTAAGCCACTCAAATCCCTTCACATTACTCAAACATTCAACTCCATTTCTTTCCCTTCACTCCCAGTTTTCACTTCCCCTCCAAGAACCACTCCAAAAAGGTAAAATTAAAATAATAATTTTATTTAATTCAACCCCGTTATTTCATTAAAAAAAAATCCATTTCTTCAGGACGAATTTTTCCAACCCATCGAGATCCCCGCCAGCAGTTTCCACAAATGAAGGAGCCGTTATAATAATGGATCCGTTGCTCGAGATTTTCGTGCCGGAAATTTCTCCCGCCGGCAACGGCTCTACTCCGACGATTCAGCCGCCGGAAATCACCAACTCCGACGCCGGCGATGTTCTGATTTTTAGTCGTTCGGAAGAGTTGGGATTGGGTCAAAACGATGGCGTTTTGGACGACAAATTGCAGAATTGTGTTTCGTTTGAAAACAAGGTACAGTTTTTGGTATTTGTTTTGAATTGTTTCTGTCTTAAGTCACTGTTTTTAGTTTTACGGATCATTTGACTGTGTGTGTGTTTTTTTTTTTTTGAGATTGATTTGACTATGTTTTTGTTCTGTGTTCAAACATACTTTGTGGTCTTTCAATGGTTTTTTTTTTTAAAAAAAACAAATCACAATGGGTTTGTTCTAAAGATTAAATCTTTGGTTTTGAATGTGAAATATAGTTAGAAAGTCTTCAGAGCATAATTTAAATAATAATGTTACATATGTCACCTAATATGAATCACACTCTAATTTATTTTAGGCCAAAAAAGTAGAACAACAAAATAAATAAAAATATAATAAGTTCATATTAAATCACATGTTTTATTATTTTGGTCATGTTCGGACATAACCTAAATATTTTTAAGTTTTTATACTATTTGGAGTATCAAGAAAAATATCCAACCAATCAATAAAGGAAATGCGCAACCTAAAAGCCAAACTTCCATACATTACATTTTATATATATAGTATTATTTGGTATCACACCATTTTTATTTATTTTTTAGTACTATTATTTGTAAAATAAATTTATGGCTCCAATAATATTAAATAATCAAATGGTAGGATTCGTCTACAAATTTATGTGTAAAAAGTTTTCCTCAATTATGAGTTAGCAACTTTCATACAACTTCAAAATTTTCAACAATTTAAACTTACTATTTTTTTTAATTGTTATCAAATCTTAATAGAATGAATATCATAAAAGATAAATTCTAATTGGATCATAAGATTATATTCTACGCTTTCCTAAATTATAGGACTGAATTGAACATTTAATTTTTTTTAGTTATAATGTTATTTTGATGGTAATTTGACTCATTCAGTGGGTATTTTTAAGCGTTATATTTTACCCTTTTTTTTTTTGTTGAAATCTCTTTATATTTTACTTGCTTGTGATGATTAAATTGTCAAAAAAGGAAAAGTAATGCTGATGCGTTATTGACAACTTAGTTTTGTTTTTGTTTTTTTCGTTAAAATTGGTCTTGATTTTGATAATTTCTTGGATTTTGTTCTGTTAACCCATTATTTATTCGAAGTTTCTTTGTTGTATTTTGTTTTGGTCTAAAAATTTTAAATTTTTTGTTTTATTCATTATGTCTTTGCTTGATTTGTATACGTTTATATGAGAAAGTGTGAAATGGTCTTCTGTTTATAATAGGTTCATTATGGAGTTTCAAAACTATTCTAGATAGATGTACATGAATAAAAAAATTAAAGTCGAGATTTCTATGAAGTCATTAACAAAGAAGATTTGATTTTCAAGAAAGAAAAATAATAATGAAGAAGATTTAATCATATGAGCTGAGTTTTTTGAAGTAATCCTATGAGCTAAGTTTTTTTCTTCAAAAAGTATAATTGATTTTCGTTTATGTTATAGGGTCAAAACATAAAATTTTAGTATTGTTTCAAAAAAACAAAAAACACAAAATTTTAGTAAATGACCAACTAATTGATATAACTTAAAAATTTTAGATAGTTATTTTGCATTTAAGAAAATAAAAACTATTAATTAAGACTTATTTGATAACTATTTGATTTTTTATACTTAAGTTTGCAAGTACTACTATAACGTATAGTTTTCATTATTTTAATATTTACATTTTTATTATCGTTTAAAAACTAAACAAAAATTTGAAAACTAAACAACAATTTAAAAACTAAAAAAATGGTTTTCATATATTTATTTCAATTTTTGGAATTTGGTTGTGATTCACAAAAATATAGAAAGAATTTGAGTAAAATGTAAACTTAAACTTCAAAAATAAAAAACTACAAGGCCTACGTTACTCAATCTCTAAAGTTTTTAGAATTGCTCAAAAAGAGGTATAGTTCTCGTTGTCAAATTAAAAAAAAAAAAAAGGTATAGTTCCAATATAATGTATGACCTAATAATTACTATGAAAGTAGTTTAATGGTCAAGAGTGTTTTGTGTTGGTTATTTTGATTTGTGGTAATCCATTTTAATTTTTTGATCAAATTGATATGTAACTCTCATCTTGTTTGAAAGTTGTAATATCCTCTTTGTATGATTTGTAATCTCCTTCTCCTAATTTAAAATAAAAATCACTCTAAATGATTAAGAGGTTGGATTCAGTAGATAATGAACAGTTATATAGGAAATAATTGGTGTGAGTTTTTTTTATTAGAGATATACATGGTTCTGGTTAAGTTAGCTAATCCAATTTAAAAAATATTCTGAAATATTAATTTAAATGTAAGAGAAAAGGAATCATTGTAAATTATTAGAGCACAAAAATAAATGAAAATAGAAAAAGGAATAATTAATTATTTTACAAGCAAAAAGAGTGTAGCAGTAGTAAGTTACTGTGGCTGTGAACTTGTAATTGCGTGTAGCAGGCTCTCGTTAACCTACAAAGCGGGAACATGTCAAGGCGATGTCTAGATTTCGAAATGGCGGGAACGCCGCACACGGCGGCCGGCGATGCTTCAATCCACGGTTCCTCTTCTTCAATCCGATGCACTCTTCCGGGAATCGGCTTGCACTTGAATGCTCTTGCAGCGACTTTGAAGCATTCCGATTCCGAGAATCTGTGTTCTGAAAGCCAGCTCAATCTTCCCAGCTCCTCTCCCCCCATTTTCATCCCTGATTCCACTCAAGATCAACCGCTGTTGGCTTCATCCACTCCTGAATGTGAAAATCCTTCTCAAGACCCTGCGGATCTGATTGCGGAAGATCTCAATCAGATCAACCCTAAAATGAATAGGTACGGTGAATTTGTGGATACTCTGTGGAGATTGTTGTTGTTTTGGATCTTCCTTTTCTTGTCGCTTTGTAGCTCTAATGATTTGTGAATGGATTTGTAGGAAATCGATTGAAAATGCTGGAATTGCGGCGTGTAAGCGTTGCAACTGTAAGAAATCTAAGTGCCTGAAGCTGTAAGTAACAATGCCAATGTTTCATACTGTTTTTCACCTGCTAAAATGCCGTTTCTGATGCTGAGGTATCTGTGTTTGTGATAGGTTTGGGGTCTTAGGAGAATTATAAATGATTTGAGGGATATATGGGCAATTAGTTAGAGAGTTAGTTAGGATATTTAGTATATAAATAGGGAGGGAATGGATAGTGAAAGACATCCAAGAATATTGAGTGAAATATCGTGGGCTCATAGAGAGTATTTTCTTGAGAATGGGAGGTTCCAAGTCCTACTAAAACTTGGTTTATCTTGCAGTTCTTTTCCTTTTTATATCAATCTAGATCTTGGATCTTATCATTGGTTGTGCGTGAAGTTGTTAATGTTTAGGGGTTTGATTGATTGAAATGAGGGAATCTGTAGTAATATAAGGTCCTGCGAGTATGGTTTAGTTTATGTTTATAATGAATAAATGATATACTGAATCTAGTGTAAGACACAGAGTTGTGGTAATATCAAAATCCCAATCTAAATCAGTAATTTTCTTTAGCTATTGTGAGTGTTTTGCTGCTGGAGTGTACTGCATTGAGCCATGTTCATGTCAAAATTGCTTCAACAAACCGGTACATGAAGCTGTGGTTCTTGAGACTCGCAGACAGATTGAATCTCGCAATCCACTTGCGTTTGCTCCTAAAGTTATCATGAACTCCGATTCTGTTTCTGAACATGTGGTTAGATATTATTCATCACTTTGTTAACGAATTTGTCTGCTCTGTGGCGTGCAGTTTGATCCTGATAAGTTGTTTTGCAGGATGATTCGAACAAAACTCTGGCTTCAGCACGACATAAGCGAGGATGCAATTGTAAGAAATCAAGTTGCTTGAAAAAGTATTGCGAATGTTATCAGGTGATTCAATTACTTCCCTTACTCTTGTTAAGTTCTTCTCTGGTGTGTCGCAAATCATATCTGAAATTGTCTTGCTGCTTTTTTTTTTTTCTTGATAAAGGGTGGCGTCGGGTGCTCTATCAACTGCAGATGCGAAGGTTGTAAAAACGCATTTGGAAGAAAAGATGGTGAGTTTGATATGCTTTTGGTCATAAATATCTGTCCTCAATCCCCATCAATCATCTAATTCTGCTTGCTGCATTTTGTTTTCAACCTTTCTCTAAGATACAGCAGTTTTTCCTGATTCAATAGTCAAGTGTCGTCTTTCTTATAAACTCTAATTTGGTTGCTAACAATCCAATTTAAACCATTCTTTTGATTTCTATATTCTATCCACATATTTCCTCATAGAAAAAAGCTATCTTTGAACTCCAGAATCAACTCTAATAGAAACCGACACTGAACAAGAAGAGGAAGGAAGAGAACATTGCCAAAAAAATGTAGAGGTACAGAATGATGAAGATCAGCAGAACCCGAACCTGAACCTTGCTGTGCCCTCGACACCACTAGGACCATGCAGGTTAACACAATCTATTTTTTGTGATATAATGATTGTTTATATAATTAGTATAAAGTTATCAAGATTGCCATTAAGAACAATAGCTTAATTGGCATAAGTGTGTGCCCATGACTAAGAGGTTTTGGGTTTAAACTAAATATAGTCATCAAATTCATAACATTAATATAGAAAATGTCTTTTCAGATCACTTGTTCCACTGCCATTCCCATTGAAGCGGAAACTTCCATCTTTCATCGACGACGAATCCTCCTCTAGATTGAGTGTTCGATTCAAACTTGAGAAGCATGGCATCATTCAAACAGAACCCAAGTTTGAGAAAACCCCTTGTGAGGACGTGATGCCAGAAACTCTTTATAATGGCAGCTCTTCTAGCACAGGTGTTAAGAGTGTTTCTCCCAACAGTAAGAGAGTCACTCTACTGCCACCGCAGGGCGATTTCAGGCCACAACCGTCAACTAGAATCGGTCGGAAATTGATACTGCAGTCCATACCCTCCTTCCCCTCTCTTACAAATCTAAACTCAAGAGTGAATGGGCCAAGTAAACTGTAAAGTCCAGGCTATATCCTTTTGTTTTCTTCTTAGCCATTACTAACACCTCAACCTGATGCATTGGGTGATCAATTGGACCTTGCCTATAAATGCCAAACCTTTGTGCCTAATTTCCTCTGAATTTTTCATAAAGTTTAGGCCTAATGTATTGGTTTATTTTTTAAGTTCAGTTTTTTTTTTTTTTTTTTGCCTGAAGTTGTTAGACACAATTCAGTTCTGCGTTTATGTAAACCCATTAGTTATGCCTCATAATTCATTGGTTTAGGTTATACGTTCATGATTCAAATATCTCTGATCTACTGCAGCTCTGTTGTGTTTGGTTACCCTTGAATAACTTGTTTATATAATAGTGATGTTTCTATGATTCATTTTCGTTTTGGAATTCGTAGCTGAAGTTTCTATTGAAACCAAGAATGAGGAAAGCACAAACTTGTCATTTTCACCTATTTAATTCTCATAAAAGAAACTATTCTGAGCATCTTCAGAAATATCATTCTCACAAGTTAAAGGAAAAAGGAGTTTTTGATAAGATATACTTGTTGCGTTGTGATTACTGAGCTCTTGCTGTCCGCTGGATCTTTGTTTTATATTTGGTATTGGATTTTTTAATTTTTTTTTAATATGTTAGTTTTAGGATTGTATGTTGTATTAGGATTTTGTGAGACTCCACTGTATAAACCTTTTTTTAAACCCTAGTTAGTTTTATTTATCAAGCTTTTTGTATTTTTATCTCTAGGTAATTAGTGCTTAGCGAATTTTACCATCCCTAAAATTAAGTTCCATTATTTTTAATAATTTTCAATCAATTTATCTTGAATCAGTTTTGTCATATTTGATTTTTTTTCTAAAATTTTGATGATTAGATTTTTTTTTCTAAAATTTTGATGATTATAGATTTTTTTTTCCTTTTTGTGATCATGAAAAATCTCCTGAATACTTTTTTTTTTTTTTTTTTTTTCTGGCTCTTTAATTCTTAAAACACTAATTCACCGGTGCCATTTGCCAAGCTTCCGGATTCCAATTTACATGACAATATATATAAAAAAGAGAATCACAAAACTCCAATCAATTTCGATAAATGATTATCTTACAAAGAGACAACAAAAACTGAAAAGACGAATGGAAATCCAAAGAAACAAGAATTCGAAAAAATAAAAATCAAAAGGAACAATAATTTGTTCTACTACACACTCAGTTGAATTTGAAAATTGCAAACGCGAATCCCAGGAGAAGAAAAGAATGAAAATTGTTCAAACGGACGGCGGAGGACGGAGTCAGAACAGGGCGGCTTCTGGCCGTCGCAGTTGGAGCTTCGGCGTCAGGAACCACCGCAGACGAGGGAGTTTCAGCTGCCGGAGAAAGAGCCGGCGTGGCAGGTTCCGGCGCTGTAACAAGCCAAGGATATTGAGAAGAATGGCTACTAGTTTTGATTGAAACAGAAAACAGAGTGATGGAATGAAATGAAATGAAATGAAATTATTACCTTGAGGACTGGCCGATGGTGGATCTTGTGGAGGAAAACTACTTGGTCCAGGAGAGATGGGACCTGTAAATTTAAAAACATATTTATGAATTGATAAAGTTTGAAAATTTGATGCTAAGAAGTTCAGGAAGAAGATGAAGTTTGGATAGAAATGGCACCTGGAGCTGGGGCTGGAACAGGAGCAGTAGCGGCTGCAACAGAGGTTCTCAGTTCAATCAGTTTCATAGCCAGAGGAAAACAGTTATAAGTTTATTGCATTAGATTTAGTTATGTCTACAAAATTGGAACTTTAAACAACATTTAAACATTTTGCCATGTATTCATTTATTTTCAAATCTTTGTGTAGTGATAATAAGATTTTAGTTTAATTGGCATGAACTATATACTTTTTTTTTTTAATAACAGTAACTATATACTTTAACTACTAAAGTGCAATGAATACTATGATAGACTAAAATTTTAGGAATTCAAATCTTTCCATTTCGAATATTGTTAGATTTAAAAAAAAAAAAAAAAAAAAAAAAATTATCTCATCAAATCTTAAAAAATAATTATCATCATATTATATTATATTGTTTTATGATGTAAAATATTTTATTTATTTTTTGAAATTGATAAAAGTTCTCCTACATGTTTATGTACCATTTGGTGACACATAATTTATTTTCATTTTTAATAAATTTTATCTATAAAAAAAATTTATATGACACCAAATATGTGTTAAGTAGAGTTCAATTCCCTACTCATTAATATGTATGAAAGTATTGCTCAAAAAATGAATTCTTTCAAAATAATTTGCGAAACACAACTACGTTGACTTGTATATAAAGTATATACCATTGCATTGTAGCGGCACGCCCGGCAAGTTACAAGCACGAGGAAGAGAAATAGCAAGAGTCCTATTAATAGATATCTGAAAGGGAGCTTGTCCGCTGACAATGAAGCAGAGGCAATCCCGGCTGCCACTAGCGAGCGATCGAATCGCGTTACAACAATCATTGCTCGGGCCGGAAGTGCCATTAATCGAGGTGTTGGTGACAAAGTTCAAGCAAGGGGTGAAGCTAGAGAGCATGGAGGCACTACAAGGCACATTCATCTGCCCATTGACTGGCAAAAGACACACCAACAAAGCCAAGACCAGGCATGAAAAGGGGCTCACAAGTTTCATTTTGGCCTTCTGAAGTTCTTGGGTTTTGTTGGAATTTTGTGGTTTGCTTGAGAAATAGAGGAATGTTGGGGGAATTTATAGATGAGGTATTGACAAATTGGAGAGGGTTGATGGGGGAGTTGGTTTTGGAGCTCAACAACTTTAACAAACCATGTGAAATATTTGAAAATTTTGAAGTGGAAAGTGGGTGGGAGTTGAAGTGAGGTGGCATGTTTGTAGGCCTCCTTTGAGTTGAATTTGGATTTGTTGATTAGGATGGAGATTTGTAGCTTCATGATTGGCCAATGTCTCAACTTCTCAATTAGCCAACATTTTTCAATTAGTATCTTACTTGAAAATGGTACAAATTTAGACAAGAACTTAGGACACCTAACTATGGTTACTTATTGAGTTAGTTCTAGCAGTTAATTGTCTCACTAGGTTAAGTTAAAAGCAAGTCTATTCATGGAAGGCTTTCTTCATCTAATTAAGTTCTTTATTCATTCGTCTTTAAAATTGTGTAGAAAATTGATTAAAAAGAATTTGATTATTGATTTAACAGTAGAGATAGATATATTGTCGAACTACTTAATCCAATATCTTTGCTCTTTAACTCATTGCTACCGCTCATCCGTTGGAAATCGAGGCATGTCTTTATCAATTGTATTTTATTTCTTTCAACGCTAACAATGAAAACTTCAAATTTTGTAGAAGTTAGCCAAAATTTCTATTTTTTTTTTTTACTAAATGACCTAATTCATTTGCTCAATAAAAACAAAAAACCTGTCTACATATTAGTTAGTAGAAAACTTTGAAGTTTTTTTTTTCTTAGACAAATACAACTTTTAGCCTCTAGGTTTGAAATATAATTTTTATTTGGTTCCTATATTTCAAAATCAAATATTTTTATTCATAATATTTAATAGTGTTTAATTTTAGTCCTCGGGTATTTTTTGAGTTAGTTATACACTCATTTTCTTTTTAGTTTAATTCATGTTAATATCAAAATAACTATTTCATCAATGTATTGAAATCTAAAATTTCATTGTAATAGTGAACATTACATCACATATCTAACAATAACAATGGGTCTGTGACAACAATGTATTCTCATGATCAACAGGTCATAATTTCGAATCACTATCTTTTATTATAATTGAACTAAAAAAATATTATATCATGTAACTAATAATTTTTTATCTCAAACAACTAAAAATGTTTATTATGAAACTAAAATTGAACATTATTAAAATGTCATGAATAAAAATATTTGATTTTAAAATATAGTAACCAAATGAAAACTACATCCCAAACCTAGAATTAAAAAGGCATTTTTCTTATTTTAAAAAAAAAGTATTTTTCTTTTTTCCTTTTTTAAGGAAAAAAAACTTTTGGCCTCCTTTTATGCATACTTTTTTTTTTTGAAACATTATACATACTTCTTTCCTTTTTTTTTTTTTTTTTTGAAATAAAAATGCATACTTCTTTCCTAACTTTATAAAAACTTGATAATGGGTTAGAAAAACATTCATTCTTAAAAATCAGTATGCAAGTTTTCATATAAATTCTAGTAACTAACTAAATTAAATGTCATGCTATATAATTGATTATCATTAGTTTTAAGATACCACCCATGAAAAGTATAATTGAGAAATGTTAAAACATGGTCGAGAAAATTGAAATCTTCTAAATAATAAAAATGTCAAATCGGAGAAAAAACATTCTTCTCCTCAAATTGTCAACAATTATTACGTATGGATCTTTTTTACAAACCAAACACTTGCAATCAATGGGATGATCTCAAAGAGAATTTAAAGCCCACCAACCAAATTCTCAGGAGAGATTGGGTCAGCCAAAGTAGGAAAATTGGTTCACCAATAAAACCCAACACTCATTTGCCTTCAACTCTCTCCAATTTTCCCATCAAAATTATACCCATAAAATCCCAATTCTCAAATCAAAATTTTGCTTCTTGGAGGAATCCCTCTGGCAATGGCAATAGAAGCTAAAAAGATGAAAGCAAAGTCTTGTGTTGACTATTGTTGGCCATGTTATGGTGTGGTAGAAAGAGTGGCACAGTCGTCTGATTGCGTAGCAATGTGTTGATCTGCCTCTCACCTGGCCTTGCCTCAATTACATCATCGAAAACTTGTCGACGCCATCAACGAGTTTCTGCTAGTAGGTTCCTTCGTCGTATGCTCGCACCTGTTGTGCCTTTGTCATTCTTCCAAATTACACTTGAGCATATTACATAAACTCTTTGCAAACGCTCGTGGATGGTACAATGGTTACCATTTTAACGGATTGAAGGGCAGCACCTCGGTATTTGAGATCAATGTCAAAGAAACCCTTTGCATTGGCACTCCTTGGTGCTTGTTGTCTTTAGACTCCGACCATTGCAACCTGCTGCAACGGTAAGATTTATCGACAAATTAAAACAAACGGTCTTATATATGAAGGAAGTTGAGAATAATGGTTTAGAATGAGTTACAACTCTACTTTCTAATTGTTGGGTTGACATAATTAAATTTACCCTTATAAGTTCAATAGAACTTTCATAAGTTCTCATGAATTTATTTTTAATTTGGTTTTGTCCTAAACGAACTTATACCCACTTATATATCTTATATCTAGCTAATTTGAGACTTTTCCTAATAGTCCTATCAACAGAATATCATCTCAAGCTTCACTCAAATACATTTTTCCAAACTAGCATATTATGTAAATACCTCTCATTAGAGTACAAAAAGTTCAATCACGAATATATTACATATAGAAATGTCCACGAAAAAGGACAAGGACGTAAATGATTTTTCCATCCCCATTTTTGCCTTCCATTCCATTTTTCATTCCTACGAAATTTTCCGTTGAAATCAGGGTAGATTTTTCGTGAAAAATTATTCTCCACCGACTTTTTATCTTTATTTTTATTTTTTTAAACCAATCATGAATCCTTATTAAATGATGATTCTTCATAAAAGATTCTTAAATCTTTTGTAGAAACCAAAAACGTACAAAATATTATATCAATATTAAGATATTCAATTATTCATATATAAAAGTTTAAAAGTAATTCGAACCTATCCAATTATTCATAAGAATATATCATAAATCATTAAACATTAATAAAACCTTAAATTTAAAACTTACAATTAATAATTAAAATGCATTGAAACTTATATAGCCATATAATTAGAAATAATAATAAAGAAAATTGGGCGTGGAATGGTGAAGAATGAAAAATACTTTCTTTGTCTCCGTCTCCTTTTAGACTGAGGACTTTTTCTCCACTCCTCTCTCATTTTCGCCTAAATAGATTCTTTGCTCGATAGGGGCGGGTTCTCACAATCCCCAACTCGATAAAAAAATCGACTCATCTAATTATAGATCAACTTTTCGTCAAAATATTATAGGAAGCTGAACATAAATTTATTTATGATTAACTATAGCTATGGAGGCTCCTAATTATTTTGTTGGAAAGTTTAGACTTTACTATTGGTTAAATCAAGTACAATACTTATATCACTTTAGTAGACAACTACATTGTTTTACGGATCTCATAAAATGCAAATAGATTGGAGTGTAATATTTTAGTTGAAGAAATATACCATTTTAATCATAAAAGTTTTATTCAAATAAGAATTCGCACAAACAATTCCAAGAACAAACCTTGAAATTCAAATCAATTTGTATATACTGAATTTACTAAAATTTTCTAATTTAGCCATTTCTTTACCAGATTAGTCAAATTAAAAAAATAATTATAAATATAGTCATTTTAAAAAAAATTTAACAATGATAGTTATTGATATTAATGACAATACTGCAATGAATATTACATTAATAATTATGAATATAAATATTTTAAAATTTACCCAAATCTAATTATTTTGTGAGAACAATTTTCCGTCTTCATTCAAGGGCCCAAAATGTGTAGCTAACTGGCCCTAAGGTTCCAGAACCAAGAAACAACATTGGGGGCGCAAAAGAAAGGGGCAACATGGGCAATTCACAACAAAGCTGGTGATCGTTTCAGCTGGATGAAGAAGAACCGATAACGGAAAACAGGAGAAGTAGAATTAGAAAGTGATGGTAAGCAAATCAGGAAAAAGGGAGTTTGAAAAATTTGGATATTGATTTTGACATTAGAATCGCACGGCTTCATCTTCTTTCCCGATCCACCAGATCCCCCCACAACAGATTCGACGGGACCTACTTTTTTAAAGCTTCATGTCGCAACCCCTTTCAATTTCACCTACCCGATTCGATTCGGGCCACAACACTAATGGTAAGATCATCAATCAATATAAACTCTATCCTTACCAAAATTCTGTCTCCGATTTAAATTATTGAATCTATGAACTAGTAATCCAGTCTGAATTCGGGACGGATCGTCCCGTAGGGGTGGCGGGGTGCTTCAAACCTTGTGCTTTTGAGACTTATATGTGACATTAATTTGTATCCCGGTACCACAGTCTAGGGACGGGCTGCCCCGCGTTTAGAGGAGCGAAAGCTCTAAGTTCTCGGGTCATTAAAAAAAAAGGAATTTGGGAAGGATCATGTTATGCCCTTTTGAGTGCTTAATTTTTGAATGACATTGCTATGGTTCTTGCTAATTTATAGAGTTGATCCAGGTGTAGAAGAAGGTGACCCGTTAATCTCACTTGTAAATGGAGAGGTGCCATCTGAAAGTAATATTGATTCTAATTCCAGGACGTTTGGATACAGTTTGAGTGGCGTTAAATGCTTTGGTGTGGATTTAACCCCTGATAATGTTGCTATTGCTATGGTGTATTTTGTTCAAGGAGTTCTAGGCCTTGCAAAGCTTGCTGTTAGTTTTTATTTAAAAGATGATTTGCATTTGGATCCTGCTGAGGTAAGCAGTTTTTTACATTCATGGCTCTTTTCTGTTTACTACAGTATATTTTGGCTTTTTTTTTTGTTCTAACATAATTTTTAGTAGTTATTTTTAGTAGTTAGAAATTGAGATTTTGTAATAGCTCATTTGGATGTAGATTTTTATGGAGGAGTTACAGCAAAACACTCGTTTGAATGTAGTTTTTTTTTGTAGAGAAGTTAGTATTTTAAGTAGTTAGTAAATACTCATTTCTAAATCCTCCATAAATTCAACAAACAAACACCCCCTTAGAGTTCCCAAGGAGTGGTGCAGTGGTTGAAAGTTCGAGTTTTGAAGGTGTGCTCCCTTCAAGGTCCCAGGTTCGAAACTCACTCACTTGTGATATTAATTTCTAGACACCTTCCATGTCTTCATTCCTTCGATGTCTCCTAGTGCTTGGCCTAGGGACAGGCGTAGTTTAAAAAAGAAATACTTGTTGACTTAGAAATGCAGAACTCCATTATCTTTGATGTTTCACTTTAATTGAAGTTCATTTACAGCTACAATGTAGGCTATTCTTCGCATGGCATAACTTTAGGAACTTTGCTAGTGATTTTCTGCACTTCTAAGACATTAATTGTTAGAACTTGAAGAGCCTCAATGTAGTTCTAAGTTCTAACAAATTATGTATGTATGTATCGGGCTAGACAGCTGTAATTTCTGGTTTTGCTACATTGCCATGGCTAATCAAACCTCTATATGGATTTATTAGGTATGGTGTACTTCTCTCTCTCACAATTCAGGGTTCAATTGTTTTTCTTTTCTTGTTCATTTTCATAATAATTGTTTGGTTATTTCAGTGACTCTGTTCCTCTTTTTGGTTACCGAAGAAGATCATACTTGATTTTATCAGGGCTTCTTGGTGCATTTTCATGGAGTTTTATGGCCACCCTTGTTAATGGCAAGTATGGTGCTGCTATGTGTATGCTTCTCGGGTCTCTTTCTGTGGCATTTTCTGATGTTGTATGTCTTTACTCATATGCTTTTGCTATTGTTTTAAGATCATTTGCCTTCATGCAAACGCTTTCTTCCTCAGAAAGTTATATTACTAATAAATCTGACAAAAATTCTGTTCCTGCCTAAAATTCTGTTCCTGCCTACATAGGCTCTTTTAGCAGAAATTAGCACATGGATTGACCAAGAAATTAGTAATGCTACTGAAAATTGCCTTTGACTATACTGGACGTTGATGTAGGTGGTAGACTCAATGGTCGTCGAGAGGGCTCGTGGTGAGTCAATAAGCATTTCTGGTTCCCTTCAGTCACTATGCTGGGGATCATCTGCTTTTGGTGGAATTGTGAGTTCCTATTTTAGTGGCTCACTGGTGAGTTCTTATGGTGTAAGGTAATATATTTTTACTGATGTTTAAATCTTTTCTGTTGGAATCTTTGAATATTAGAATTCTTACCCTTTAGGAATATTTGTCATAATTGTAAGATAGTTGTATTTATATATCATATTTATTCCATAATTGTAAAAGGTCTCTCTCCTATATAAAAAGACCTAGTATGAATATATTTTAACAAGTAATACATGATAATTGCTCTCAAAACTAACATGGTATCAGAGCGGAAAGTGTTGAGTGAGTTCGAGTTCCTGCCAAGTCATTTCATCTCCAATTAAAATTAAAAGTCCACTTGTAGGATATTTCTAAAATTTCAAAACCCACAAGTGAGGGGGAGTGTTGGAAGCTTAAGATTTTAGGTTGATTGGTGATTTAACATAATTCAACATTTTCATTTCACTGTAATTTTTCTAATAATAAGATAAACATTAAAACTTGTGAATAAATTCTTCAATTTGGATCTCTCAGGTTTGTATTTGGAGTAACAGCCTTACTACCTTTGTTGACATCAGCAGTTGCTGTTCTTGTTGAAGAAAATCGTGTTTGTGTCCCAGTAAATGGGCCTAATTTTCCTTCAAGTGGCTTGGGTTTTCTTGAAACCTCAACACAGCACATATTTAACTTATGGACTGCTGTTAGACAGCCAAATGTATATTTTCCCACACTATTTATTTTTGTGTGGCAGGCAACACCACAGTCAGACTCGGCAATGTTCTTCTTTATGTAAGTGCAGTTTTCTCTTTTGGTCGTTATGTTTCACTTTCACATCGTGCGAAGTTTTCAAGTTAAACAATTATTTTGATGGTTTTAAATACTTGATATCTGACATCAGTGCTTTTCTTCTCAGCACAAATAAACTGGGATTCAGCCCAGAGTTTCTTGGACAAGTTAAACTGGTTACTTCAATTGCATCCTTGCTTGGTGTAGGACTGTACAATGGGTTTCTTAAAAACGTTGCCTTGAGGAAAATTTTTCTAATCATGTCAATAATTGGTTCAGCTCTTGGGATGACACAGGTTGATAAAGTTTTCCTTTCCTTTTGGGTTGATGTTTGTTTGAAACTAACAGAAAATTGGTGTCTGATTTCCATAATGTCTAAGTTCTTGCTTATCTATGTGGCTTAGGTTTTTCTTATTACCGGTTTAAATCGAAAGCTTGGCATAAGCGACGAATGGTTTGCCATTGGGGACTCTTTAATCATCACAGTTCTTGGTCAGGTAGTATGTTTTTCTTGAAGTGCCATACATTTGTCCTTGATCTTGAATGCAAATTATTCTCAAGGGTGGTTACAGTTTTTTCACTTCATATTCACATGCATAAGACAGGGAAAGTTGGAAATTCAAAGGGGTCCATATTAATGCTCCGAGAATGTGTTGTATAATTGCCTAAATAAGCAATCACAGAAATTAGGATCGAATTGGAATGAAACAAGGATAGAACTAGGAAAACTTACGATTCAGATTACACCACACAAATTGGATTCCTAGGGCAAACCAAATTCAATCTAAGATAAAGAATTCACCACTTAGCTTGA
>JBBMKA010000020.1:4060628-4078272 GCA_037833695.1 Sechiopsis laciniata | reverse complement strand
AATTTTGGATCTTTCAACTCTCATAAACATGTCTCTTCTTACTGACATTGACAACCACACGCCGTCTTTAACAAGTAAAGGCAGACACATCATCCTAAAGTTTTGATTTTTCCCTTAACCCAAACACAACATTTGACATAAAAGTGAATGATTGATTTTCAAACTTAAAACGTCTTACCACGGATTCAAATGCATTGTCTTTTGACTCTCGACTAAGTTTTGTGGCTCTAAGACGGATAAAGCTAACATGATTCATTCTTTGTCCACCAGCTTTGCTCTGTGCACGAATCATTTAGCATTGGACAGTGTTTCTTTTAGCATTCATTACTTGAACAAACTATAATGATGTTTTTATGTTTCAAATGTTTGACATGTGACATGTGACATTTCACATCCCACGTCTTATTTTGAAAATCTCTCAATCTAACCCAATTCAAAAAGGAAAACCATCAAATCTATTTGTGGCAATTTTGCAGTAACTTGTGGAAGCAAGAAAAGAGTTATGGCTCTACCTGTGGGATTTGATTATGGGGTTGTGCTAAGCAGCAGAATAAACAGTGGGGTTTGGTAACTTTTGCAAAAGAATCAGTTTTTGCCCAAATGTGATTCTGTTCCATTTTTGGACCGACCTTAACCACTGACTGTGATCATATTTGTACATGAATGTCCATGCTTACTCACATGACATCACGTGCCCAAAGGTATTGGATCAGGATTACCTTATCAGTTTCAAATTTGGAGAAATATATTTTATGTCGCATTTTCATTATTCATTAATTTTTTATCTTGGAATTATTACCTTTCATGTTTCCTAGGTCTCCTCTGCATTATTAAGTCTCCCCATGATGTAAGCCACATTCTTATTACTTACTACTGTATTATCTATTCTCTCAAACCTGTGTGGCCCAATTCATCTCTTTAAATCACAACCACCCAGATAAAGAAAACACTACTAAATTATATAATGGAAATAATTGAAGCCCTCTGGTTGAATGAACTAAGATCCATATCGACACGTAAAAGCTACTAAGTTGGTAGTATTTATTAATTGGTGCTTGACCAAACAAATGCCTGAAGAAAGAGCAGTACACAGATGCATTATTGTATCAGATAATATTTCTTTAGGCAGAATTGTATTCAATCCAAAGACTTGGTAGATACAGACAATCTTTATTAGCTTAAATAATTGCATATAACTGTTGGTTTGTTTGGGGAGTAGCCTACTTAAGCTATAAAATTGACTTGACAAGTGAGAGAATCATTTAACTAGGTCGGTTGCTGGTTTATAAATAATGTCTATATATGCATTTTTCAATCAACGCAAACACATGGTTTTGTACCAATAATGTGTCTTAAAAATACAATTGTTGAGTTAAGAGCAAAGATTGGAGGAGGATTTTCAACGGCCAAAAAGATGATCCTTCAGGTGTTAAGGGACAATCTCATCTGCTTTTTATCCTTTCATGCCCTTCCATATTCTGTCATGTTCTCATATTAGGGAGCATATTTGGGGTAGGATTGAATTATTCTGAAAGAAAAAACCACTAACAGATAGAAAACAACAGATGAAAACAACCTAGGAAAGTTATATCATCATTTATCAATGGAACTTTGATTTCTCCTCTCTTTCTACTTAATAATTTAGTAGCATATATATTATCCAATAATATGCATCATCCAAACCATAGAGGTGGAGCCAATTATTAGTTAGCTGAGGGAACATAGCCTAGCAAGGTTAAGTCTGTACAAAACCTAGCAGCCAGCCAAAGGTAATGGCATGGAAATAGCAGGACATATATTTATATCTATGTATAGATTTAATTTATATGCTATTTTTATTTTGTCCTAGAACTAGAAAACAAAGAACACAAGAAATATGAAAATCCAACCAGAGAGAGAGTGAGAGATTTGCCAAATTCAATGTTTTTACACAAAATCTTCCATTTAAAAAGAAAATAAGTTTTTACTTTTTTGCCCCACTGCACCCATCTCAATCTTTGAAAGAGAGAAAAAGAAACCAGAAATTAAGCAAATGAATAGATCTTCTTCACTTAATGTCCTTTGGAGCCAATCATTCTTTAAGGAGTACAACAAATATCAAATTTTTGTTATAGCAATTGATATAATGCCATGAGAGAATGTTTGCTTATTCACATGGACAAAGTCTTCATGATTATTATTTCTGACTCCATGCAAATGACATTCATTTAATAAGTATACTTTTTGGACTGCTTATGAAGTAAGAAGTTACATGTATTTAAATATATGGGAGCTATTTAATATTGCAGTTTTTGCCACACGTAAAGTAAGCTCTTGAAGCGTAAGTTTGTAAAAATGGTCAGTTTCAAGATTTGGTATTCTTGAAAGTTAAAACCGTACAAGTTGGAACTTTGCCAAAAAAAAAAAAAAAGGAATTTGATCAAACTAAACGATAAAAAAAAAAAAGTCTCAAAATTCATCTTTTTCAACAATCAGGTTTCGTGCTAATCAAGTCCATTCCTTTTACTACTCTCTTTCTCTTATGGGACTGTTGCAGAGAAGCTCACAACTTTCATCTAAAATATTCAATTACCTAATCAGCAATAAGAGGCTCTATCCCAGTTATATGATGGGATATATATATATTTTTTGGTCATTATAGTTGAATAGCTTGTAAAGATTAATGCTCTTATTAGTATATTCACAACCCTATGGCTTTTTTAACAATTTCTAAAAAAACAGATTATAGATAAAAACAAATTAAAGAGAGAAATAACTTAAAGGAGTGCTCAAATTAAATAGGTCATCTTATTACTAATAAAGTAGAGGGAAAAGGACAGCTCCTTTTATAAAGACTGATAAAGTATGAACGAGCCAACAAAAACAATAACTCAACCAATATCCACTATTAGAGGTCATGAGTTCGAATCTCTCATTCTTTATCGTGGTTGAACTAAAAAAAAGTACCAGTAAATGGGAGAATAAGATTGGACAGAGAAAGAAGAAATGCAGTGGGGTCACGAATACAGAGTAAAGTAAACGAAACGGTAAGGCCAAAAACAGTTTGCAACAAAAAATAAAATACAAAATTGAGGCCACCTCCTGGCTGTTGGGCCAATATCAATTTTGGCTCCACCGTTCAATCAATGCGTTAACCAATTTGGGACTTGCCATTTTCCATAAACTTTTCTTGTGTCTTTTTGGATCTACTTATGTTTGATGCCTTAAAGGAGTCTGCTATTGGGTTTGCAAATTTTCTTCAATTTTGTTCTTAACTACATATTCTTAAATTGTATTTTAAAAAATATTTGGACCACCAGTACCACAAGAGTTTAATGTTCGAAATGATATTCACAAATTCAATTCATGTGACAGGAAGGGAATCTAAGAATTCATGTTCTACTATGATATTGGTGTTTAGATGAAAGTTTTGTTTTATTTTTATTTTTCTTTCTTTTTTTGTTGGTGCAGTGAATGCACCATGAATGGTCAACCTTACACTCTCAATAAGTTTGAAACTCCAAAATCTAAAAGTAAGAGCAGTTTGATTATGACATGAAAAAGTGAAAGAAGATAATGTTAAATTCAGCCACATCCTGGCCATGGCAATGCCCAGTGTAAGAAAAGAAAAGAAAAGTGGAGACAAAATATCAGTAATTCTCAGCAAAATCAAGACCTACATGAATGAATATAGAGCTTTATTTTTATTCCCCACATGCAGTTGCAGTTTGATGTCATCTGTTCATATTTTTTTTCTTCTATTTTGCAGAATAATAGAATATATTTGTAACAAAAGTAAACAAGAAAAAGTGTCCTAATTGTGTGAAACTATGATATTTATCTCTCCAACCCTTCCTTCCCCCAGAGAAAAAGGGTCCCATTTATTTATTTTCTTTCATTTCAAAGGGACTGCAAATGATTTAGACATGGAGAACTTGTCCCCTCTCTTTCCCTTCATTTGTCCTGAAAATGCACATGAAAAGAACAAAAGGAAAAAGGTTATGAAGGCACCTCTGCTTGAAGATGGAGTTAAAAGGAAAGGGAAAAAAAAAGCTAAACATATACATGCATTAAAAAAGTAGTAATTTTCCAAGTCATTAAAGATAGGCATCCCAAGATATTGTCAAGGTCTTGAATTCTCACAAGCAACAGTTATAGCAATGAGTATTTTAGACATGAAGCAACCGACTCAAATATATGATATAATCAACTAACACCAACTACTCATTTATAGCATCCGAACAGTCGATATCAAGCGATTTAAGGTGGGGTTGGCAACTCGGACAAAAAAGTTGACAGCCACAAAATATTTAAGATATCAAGACTCGAGAAAAAATATAGCATTAGATTTCTCTTACCTTGTTACTGATACCATGGTTGAGCAGTTGAACTCATGAATTAGCACTGTCGAAAAAAAAAAACTCCATGAACAAAATTCAGTGAGGGAAAGGGAAATGAACCGACATGGAATTGTAGAGGAAGTTGAGCCATACCCAAAACAGGAGACAATGAATGACCAATCTTCTTTTTTGGATTTTAAGCATTAGAAACCTCCATAATTATGGAGACAAAGAGGCTTTTTGGCAGTGCCCACCTGCAAAATGGGGACCAAAACTCTACAGATGGGAAGAAAACTAGAGCAAGAGATCTCAACTAAAAAACTTTAATGAGAGATATGACTAGAAAATATGCATAGTCCAAAACAACATATTCTATCCTTAAAGTTAAGGGCACCATGCCCGTACTTCAGTTGTCAAACATTGAGGCTTTCTAATATACTCAAAAGGAAGGCCAACGGCCACAATGGTCTGCAGTATTAATCATCCGTTATTAAGAGCATTTAGATCACAAGAAATAATAAAATAGGCCATTGTCACCAATTCTTTCAAGCAGACAAAACTTTATGATCACATCCTTTTTTATTTGATAAAACACAGGCTAGAACTCCCAAAGATATCATATTATACAGATATTTCCCGAAGACAATGAAATGAAAATGAACGTTTTTATTTTTGTGTAAAGCAAAATTACAGTTCTATAAATCTATGATAGAGGTTATAAGATATTTACCTTATAAGAAAGAATTGGATTCTTTTTTAAACTCTTTTCTTTCGAAGTCTTGTGTGTCCGGAAGATCCGCCAAAGACGCTACGCCCCGAATAACCATTCATGTTATGGCAATAGCTCTTCAGCTTCAATCTTGGTACTGGAATAATTCAGACCCTTCTTTATCCAGTTAGGATTTAGAGACTCAACCTCAGCCAAAAACACACTGCAAACTGGTCTATGGTCTGAGAATCTCGACTCTCCACGAACATAAGACAATTGATTCAGACCTCTACCATACCAAAGTATCCTGTCGCACCTTCAATGTAAAAAGCAGATATAATTATCTGTTCCTATATGACAATTGCTCCACAACAGAGAAGAGAAATTACCAAGCAGGTGTCCTACGCTTCTCTTTCGGGTACCTAGCATCTCCTGAGTATCTATCTGAGTTATAAGAATACTTGTAGGTCGGAGGGAAGCATATTTTCCCTTCTTTCCATCCTTCGAAAACGCGCCCACATCTTTGTTCTATCTTCAGCTGATAACATGAGCCATCTTGAATAAACATACATTACAAAATTCTTGAATTCCGAGCTATAACAACAACCAACACAAATATGCTAATTCACCACACTAGTTAAAATGAAACTTGCCTGGTCATTCCCCAACAGTGCTCTCCAGTTATGCATCTCGACAAGAGCCTTTGCAGACCGATAAGACAAGGCAATCCTATAATTCAAATCACCCAGCCAGATAATTCGACTGAACCAAGAAAGTCATCATTGAAGTTTGATTCAATAAGAGAAAGAAACAGGAAATAAAAATTTCTGCAAGGTTAAAATGATACAGATATTATGATAGCAAATGAAGGACAATCTTACTCATGATCTAGAACTGTTTGAGGGGAGTGCTCATCTTCCATGCCATTAACTCTAGGGAACCTCGTTTTCCTTAGTATCTCCATAACATCAGCATTCCTCCTAAGCTCGTCGCCCTCCTTTTGCCCGGAGGATAGATGACTACAAATGAAGCAGAAGCTTGTCTGGTGCAATGACATGCTAATTGAGATTGCTCCCTAGAACACCAGAGATAAATAATGGCCCACTTTCAATGCGTTCACAAGAGGCTCTTAAATCTGAAAAATGTAAGAAAGATTACAAAAGCTTAGTCTTACCTTATTTCCAAGATAACCCATCAATCCTCTGCCTACACAAGACACTCTCAAATTTCGGACATCGTCCCTCAGATCGCTCTTCACCCACACGGTCAGAAATATACCAACCATTTGTTTACTGGCAACTAAACGATACCTTGAGTGCTCAGGTTGTCTATCTCTATCATCTATGGAGAAAGAACCACAATGGGAAATAGGAGAATGGTGGGAGACAAATGGAGAGTCCCCCTGTCCATTATCTTCATCAGATGAACCCCACCTGCAATAGGGATCATAATCACTAGGCCTATTCCCAAATATACCCTGATCAAAATCACTGAATCGTCGATCAAATTGGGTTTTTCGTGTTGAAATGTTACTATCCATTCGCATGCTGCGGCTTGTAGACTGAAAGGAGCGACGATGGAAGAACGACAAAGACCTGTGCTTTATTGATCCATCAAAATCTGCATCCATATTGCTGAATGAATCACCAGCACCAGTGCCAGGAAGAGTATTCAGAGTCTTTCTAATAAGAGCAAGCCATTTTTTAGCCGGGCCATTGTCTTCCGTTCCCAATACGTTGCCAGCATTCAGAGGAACAATTTCCTGAAAACTGGAAACCAAAAAAAGAAAACAAACAAACTTCTCTATCATTAAATTCTCAGAAAAAGATTCCAATTCAGAGCAGAAGAACACACCCAAGAACATATACATCTGCAGGAGTTGAGCATGGAAGCCAATCATCAAGACTCAAATGATTTGGAGGAGTTTTTCCAGCAACATTCCAAGTTGCTACAAATATTCTGTCCATATAAACAGAAAGAGGAAAAGACTAAAGCAAAGTCTTAATCCAAAGAATCACTGCCTCAAGTCAACTAAAAAGAACATACTTGTAATTGGTCTGTGGAGCATCAAATTCAAAACTATGTTGGAGGATTCCTTCAAAATTCCTCCTGCTTGTTCCCTCTGAAATTTTATATTTAAAAAAGCACATTAATTGAAAAAAATAAGAAAAAAAAGTAGACTTCATTTCAATTAATGACGAGGGAGAGAGGTGTTGATCCTAAACCTGTTTGGCTTTTCTTGTTGGGGTATGGCTCATCTGAATGTCTGTTTCTCGATTTATCACCCCCATCTGAAAAAGATTACCATAGAGCTGTTATAGCTCATCAACAAGACGAGAAGATTCATTGAAAAAGAGAAATGAAATTGAGTTTCTGTATCATGGATCTTGAGCATTTACCATAAACGCTGTCGTCTGCCTCGAAATCTTCTGATTTGCTCTTGATATTGAGCCATTTCTTGAATAATGACTTAGTCCATGAAAGCTTCGGTTTAAGAACGAAGAGAAAAAAAAAAAAGAAAGAAAAAAAGAAAGAAAGAAAAAAGGAAAAAAAGGTCAATAATTTTGAACTAAACTCAAAAACTAGAGACAGACAGAAAGAAGTGTATGGGCATAGTTGTGAACCTTGCTTTTCTTGGAATTTCCATCTCTCATTGCTTCACTGATTCATGTGAGACTATTTCCAAAGGTCACAACAACAATGGAAAAGCCTCAATGATTCTTCTTCTTGGTTAATGGGTCTGGTATTAATGCTTGAAAGAAATGAATAAAATCACAAGAATTAGAAGAAAATGTGGAAATATGACATGGGGGAGGTAGAGAATCCTGATCCCCTGTTGTTATTAGTTGAATGTGGCGTGGTATGTTGTATTTGAAGAGAATAATAAAGAAACTGTGTCTCTCTGTTCTGTTGTGGGGGGTGTTTCAAGAAAGCAAGATTAACCCAAAATGCAAAACTGACCCAATTGGTCAAGTAGAGAATAGTTTAACGATATTAATATATATCTAATAACCAAATGGATGTGAGTAATGGGTTCAAATCTCTCAATCCAAAGAGTTGAAATCTCAAAAAAAAAAAAAAAAAAAAGACTTGAACTTGTTCAAGGAAGGGCATTTGTTCTATTGGTCATGTCACCCCACTCAACTAACAGTACTGCCTCTATAGACCCCCCATTTCTACACTCTTCTGTTTCTCTCTCTAAAATGGTCATTAAAGTTTTTAAGTTTGAAGTTTGATGTAGTAGTATACAGAACAGAGTACTGATCTTCTGCCAGCAAAATTAAAACAAAATTAGGCCTTGTCCTTGCCTTTGTTGTGTAAGTAAGTGCAGCTCACAAGTTTTTTCTACCTCTTCATTAACAATTACTACTTACTGCATTATATCAATTAAAGATTCAAACTTTTTGTTTAGAAAAAGAAGGTGAAGAGAAAGTGGCATTAATTACTCCCAGGAACTTCCATAAAGATTCAACTTTGACAGACATCACAAAGTTGGCTTCTCAGCTTTTGGCTTTGGCTGGACTCAAACTTCCACTGCCTACCTCTGACTACCTATTCTCTATTCTATTGTTTTGTCAAAATACAAATTATTGGCTCCTCGTTCATTATCTCATATGTCAGTTTGGCAAATCTAACCCACTATTTGAAGGATAACTCTCTCAACTTTGAACTAATATACTTTATACTTATGTTATCTCCCAATAAAATGTACACATCCTAATTTATCATGAAGTTCTTTTAAGAAACTATAGTCACAATCATGATTACTGATGTATAAGATCACAACATCTAATAAAAAAAATGTAGTTTGTGAAGACATTCATTGAGAATTCTCAAGTACTTTACCCTTTGATATAAATTGATTTTTCTCAAATAATGTCATCAATTCACTTGAAGTATTTGAGTATTGAAGTTGCTTTAATGAATATATGTTTAACTTTCTCAAATACCAATACCATTTTTGTTGGTCAACTAACTAAAGTAAATATTTTTGCATCTCCAATAATTTAGTGTTGTTAATACTATGATTACGTTTATTGCTTCCAGCTAATATTATCCATGCATTAAGCCTAACCAATTGATATAGCTCATAAAAAAAAATACTAAAAAATCCAAAAGCAATGGGATAGTTTGTCATATTTTATCCAACCTATTACTATTTTTTCATTTAACTAACAAATTTCATTTCATTTACGGTTGCAGAATTCAAAGCAAGTTGTCCCTACCTCACTTGCAACTTCGTCCAATAAATTAAAAATAATAAAATTTAAAAAAAAAAAAAAAAAAAAATACAAGGAAGATAATAGTCTATCCTTAAGTTATATTTATACATGAACACAACTAACGATATATTTTACTTCAATCTCGAGTTACATTGGTAAAGGGACATCTCTTGGAATGTTTTGAGCATCCATATTCTATATGGAAATTAACATCAAAACAATAATTTTGAAGAAAACTAAAAAAAAAAAACTAAAAATCATTCACCTCTTTCATCTTTTCTTGTTAATAGAACTACAGCATGTTAGAGCCACCCATCCCAATGAACAAACACAATTGAAGTATCAGTTTGAAAAAACCGAGACTTGTGTCCAAATACAAGCAATGCACCACCACCAAATTCTAGGTCGTTACACATAATTTGATGCATTTTGGGTTAAGAAAGAAGAGAACTTGAAACACACATGGAAAAAAGAAGATTTTTTTTTTTTCTTTTTTCATTTTTGAACTTAGATTTAGGATCTTGTTAGTTAATTTGGGACCTAGAATAAGGGTTTGAGCTTTAATTGAATGAATAATCTAACTAAGCCACAATCCAAGGCTTATCTATTTCTTCAAAAGTGGCCTTTTTTCTTTCTCTTAAATTCTTATTACACATGCTTCATGTGGGAGACTGTGTCTGCTTCATTCGAAACTAGGCTATGGTCCATCCAGCAATCTTTGATGAATTGCTAATTTAATTTGCAGTTACCAACTTTAATTTGGTTCATAAACCCTAATATTTTACCTCCAATATATAATGCGAATCCCTAAAACAAATGGTTAACCATTGGATTTTATATCATGTCATCGCATGTGTATTGATCCACTAAAAAGGTTATAACACCTTTACATGTAGTCTCTGTGTTTAGACTCTCTTTATACTATGCTAAAATTTGTTTAGTTTTTCAAATTCATCTTCTTTTTCTTTTTTTTTTTTTGAGTTACAACAATTAAGAGTGGGGAATTCGAACTCGTGACTACTTGTCATTGAGTGTACATTGATACTACTGAACTACTCTTCTTGTTTGCAATTTATCTTTTATTTTATAGATAACAATAACAAATTTATAGGCAATTCTCCAAATATTATTTTTTAGAAAAAAAAGGCATTTTTTTTGTTGAAAGCGGGTGAAAATTCATTTGATCCAAAATAAGTGAGAGTGAAGAAGGCATAGAATTATTAATGAGCCTTACTTAGGTAAGGGTGGGTAGGTATTTTGGAAATACCTACCCACCTTAGAGCTACATATTTTTACTTTTAAAAAAAAAAAAAAAGGTTTTAATTGATGGAGAGAGACATGCTAAAGTTGAGAGAGAAATGCAAAAAAGAAAAAATGTGTAGTTGTGAGGGTGGGTAAGTATTTTGGGCTTACCCACCCTTACTTAAGTATCGATCATTATTGATTATGTATATGGTATTGGACCAGCACTTTGAGTAAAGAGAAGATATAGATATCCACTTTTTTTCATTCAATAAGATGAGTTACTCACTTCTGCTATCTCAACTACTTTTAATAGAAGTGCTTAAATATCTCTTTCCAACTTTAAATCTCTAAACTCTCACCCAATTTGTGAACTTTCTCTACTCCATTCTTTGAGCTTCTAATTTTCATCTTTTACAATATGATCCCCTTTCTTCTTCTTCTTCTTTTTTCTTTTCCACCATCTGATTAAAGAAACAAGTCTTAAGGATATATGGGGAAAAAAAGTAATAAACAGAAGAAATAGAAAATGGAAGTACCAAAGGGCCAACCCATCCTTTGAAAACAACAGAGTACTTTAACAAATTTTTATTTTTATTTTTAATTCTTCTGGTTAATTAATCAGTCAAAATTATCAATATTATTCCTTCAAATGCAGATTGGGCTTTTTTGTTTGATATGTATGAATTGCAAAGTCAAATCTTGGCTTCTCACAACTCATAGTTCCTTCCTTTTTGTGCTTTTTTTTATGCCAAATGTAATCTTTTAACAGCACAACAGATCATATAGGATCAAACATTTTATATGAAAACTACTAAACTAATGTACCAACCCCATCGTTGTTCTTATAAAAGGAAATGGAATTTGATGAGTCATGTTTAGTAAGAGTTCTATTAATCATTTGATTTTATTTACAATTTAAATATAATTCGGAATACACCAATTTGATGAGTCATGTCAACGGATATGAATTCCCATTCTATATTCAACGTTTTCAATGGTTCACATGAAATCAACTTATTTAATTAAAATTAGGGGAGAAATGTACAAAAAAAGGGGAAGCCTAATTAGAAAAAGAAGCTAATTTTGCAGCCCATCAAATCAAAACATAGTATTAGTATTTGTTCACCGTTTTCTTTGTTTTTCATTATAGCCATCAAGGAAGTCAGAGCCAGCTTGACCTCCGTGTTTTTTTATAGCCACCTGAGCTAGCCCAAGGGCCATTCAAATTCATTAACAAAATCTTTGCAATTGGTTTAGTTAATTATTTCATTCAATTCTTTATTTTCTAAACCACAGAAGCATGACAACAATAAAATAGATAGGGTTGTATTTCAAGACTAATTTGCTTCATCAAACAGAAGAATTATATAACTATGTTCATTTGCAAACATGAATCCTAATCAATTATCCAGTCGTTGTTTACATACAGAAATCGGTGTGCAATTCACAATGGAAGATGCTATGCTGTTATTTGAATTCTGGGATTTAATTATTTCATTTGCAATTGGTTTAGTTCATCCATATGGACTCAATTCGTTCAAACCCGAATCAACAAAACCAAAGTAGTTTAATTAAAGCTGTGAAGTTTTCAGGGTGGCTAGATTTGTTTGATATTCCTATTCTCTAAAAGCAGGGAGGAATCAACAGTTCAGAAGAAGGTTGAAAGATGTAGCAGTTACTACACATGAAAACTTGCACTATTTTGTAATTTAAGGCCCTAACATATCAAACAGAAGTTTTTTCCCAACACAATGCTATATTTGTTCAGAGAACCAGTTGAATGAAAACCTTAGAAATAAAATAGCAAAAATATGTGCCAACAATATTCCTAGGTTACAACAAAGTGCAGTAAGAATGATTTGGGGGGGTACATAGTAACAGGACTCAAATTTGCAGTTTGAGCTTACTTTATATAGTGTTCATAGCACATTATTTCCAAGACTTGTTTGTTTCTGAGTTTTCATTGTTCATCTTGTGCCCATCCGGCTTGGAACCACAAAATCCCCATAACTTTATATCAAAACTGATGTTTCATTCAAATAGAATCAATTCCACATAACACAGCCAAAGAAGAAAGCAAGCCTGTGAATTCCCCCAAAGAAAAAAGCTAAAAAAAACAAGCAAGCCTATTACTTTAGGCAAAGGCCCATTCAACTGCCAATCATGTTCCTCTTCACTGTTACTTGATGTAATGGATGGGTAAATTTTTGTCGCATGTAGCTATGGTTTATATAAATAGTATCTTCATCTACTATGTTAAATGGTTTTATTTTAAAAATAGTTTGAACTTTGAAGTAAATGTTAGTAGTCAGAGTAATCCCACATCACTGTTTGATTACATCCATGATCCAATAGCTAAGTTTAAAGTCTAATTCAATTTAGTTCAAATGTTTCAAAATTAAATACTTTTAATTTTTAACATTATTAAATGTTCATTTTTAGTCTTATATAAAATAAAGTAAATAAAAATAAAAATTAAAAGTGATCATTATCTAAATGCAAGCATTAAAGTGAAATATGTTGAATTTAGAAATGTAGGGATCAGACCAAAAATGTAATATTTCCAAAACTAAAAAGTTTAGGTCATTGGTTATTTGAAATGACTTTAGTGGGTTAATTTTAGGCATTTCCATAAAACAAAACAGAAGCAGTAGGAAATAAGGTTCCATATGATTTATATGATTTAAAAATGATGTTTTTTTGTATAGTAAGTAAGGGTAACAAAAAGCGGAATCTAGAGCTACATCTACATGGGTGTAGGAAAAGAAGTGAGTAAGGGGGTTTAGAGGCAACCTAATGCAAATCCAATCAATGCAGAAATTCAGCATTTGGATCTGTCCTAAACCACAACATCTGACACTGCGATCTGCACCACTCCCCTATAGCAACAATCCCAACCCTAATTGCAGCATTTGGTCGCCATATTTCCAATTATTCCAACATCAGGCTGCTGGCGCCAAGCAGAACAAGGCCATGGTCTAGCCACAGGATACAGCCAACACCGGCGGCGGTGCCATCGTCGAGGGAGAAACCTGTTAGGGTTCAGGTCGAGAGAGATCACAACGCCGACGATTTCTGCACAAGAAACGGCATAGCCTTTGCGAAGAACAAATTTGGAGAAGTAAATTGATGTCGACTCCGCACCATTGGGCTTATATTTGGGCTTTTCTTTGTTGAGGGCCCAATTTAACTTCATGGATAGGCCCAATTACAATTCTGAAAAGGCTACGATAGAGACGACGGAAAGAAGGGTAAAGAGCCGACATCTGACAGAAAAAGTCATTCTGTGGTGCCCACCTCATACTCATAGATTTCCTTTTTTGCTTTATCTTATTCTCCTCTCCTTTTTTTTTTTTATTTAAGAAAAAAATCTAAGTGCATTACTTTCTGTTTTTTTCCCTTTGCGTTCATAAGAAAAATAACGATTTTTTGTTATTTACTGTTTCAAAGATTCAAAAGTATATTTTTTTAGTATATAATTCTTTTTCAAGTTAAATAAACAAGTTTGAAGCCAAATTAAATGAAAACAATTTGCTTGAAAATAAAAAGAGACCTCCAAGTAATAAAATTAAAGTTGTAGATTGAATACTCCAAAAAGCAGGCTTGTAAAATAATTTTGAAAATGTTGAAATCTTACATTAAAAAAGTAAAAAGAAATAGGTGAACTACGTAAATTTATATTACAAATAAAACACAAGTTAGAATTTGTTCTAAATAATGAAGTTGAAAATCTAAGGTGTGTTATTCAATAATTTTTTTTGTGTGGTTAAGTTAACTATATCAAATGATATTATTATGCTTCTTTTTTTCTTTTTTAATGTTGAAAGCGATATTATTATTTACTTGAAACAATTGTTTACAAACATGTAACTTTTTTACATAAAAATATAACTTTTTTAACAAACAAACAAATAAATAAACGTTAGGCATTGCTATTTATTTTTTATTTTTTTGAGAAGTTAGGCTGCTGTTTTTTTAATTGAAATAAAATTCTAACTCTATACTCTCAATAAACCCCAAACATTTGGGAAATACAACTCTCCCTTTCGTTGCTTTGTTTTCGGTACACAGGACAAAGTAGAAAAAGTTTCCCCAAGACATGGGAATAGTGGCTGGGTGGATGACAAACCAAATAACAAAATAACAAAAAATATATATATATATGTTGATTTTATCTTCGTCTTTCTTATCTTTTTTCTTGGGTGAGATTATTGTATCTTTGTCTTCATATACCTTCTATTGTTATGTGTTTGTTAGTATGTTTAAGATAATTTTGAAACAGTTTTCAATATTCTTATACTTCATTTAATTTTTTTTTTTAATTCAATAAAATTTGAGACTCAAATTTGTAATTAAATAGTTATTATGTGATTTGTGATATAATTGGATAACTACTTTTTTTTAATAATTTTGTATTCAATAGATTATATATATATATATATATATATAAGATTATTTAATTTTAAATTTTATATTTAAATATAAATTCAATTTTATGTCTAATAAAATTGTAATTTTAAAATTTGAGTACATTTCAAGTATCATTTATCCGTCACCCACTTGAAAGCTTAAAGTTTAAGTACTTTATCAAACACAAATATTTAAAATTTTAATAAACATGTTTTAAAGTTTAGAAATCTAGTTGTTTTGTGTGGATTTGAAAGATTTGTTAGTCAATTTAATTAATAACTTGGCAATTCATTTTAAACGGATGGGATTGAGCTTTATTATTATTTAAAAAAAAAAAAAGAAACGAGAAAGAGGGAGAGGGAGAGAAAATGTATGATGAACATAAATGGCTGAGCTATTTATTATATGACATTTATTATATCTTGACTATAAAGTAGAATGGTTGGTTGTATATAGTTCTACGATGCATCCATGAGCAAGAGTTCTAGAAAAGTGACAATGCTTCGTAGGATATAATATATGGGTGATTTCGATTCGGTTTTTGTCGGTTTTGTACTAAACTGACAACCAAATCGATATCTTCGGTTTTCAAAAAATTGATCTAATTCAATGTCCAATAGAAGATAGAACTGGTTTTCAAGTAATTCGGTTCGATTTTGGTTCCGATCCGATATCCAATTTTTTTTAATATATCAAAAATATTTTTCATAAAAAAATCTCATAAAAAACAATATTTTTAAAGTTCGAAGTATTTTTGAACTTATTAAAAATGATTTAAGGATGCTTTTTACTTCAAATTGAGGGAATTAAAAAAATTCTTCAACACTTTAGAAAATCTTCAAAATAATGGAAGGAGGATGATTTTATATGATTTATTGACAAAATATATATTTATTTGTAATCTCAAAAAATAAATACATGCATACTTCGGTTTAGATCGGTTTTTATTGATTTTTTAAAACGAAAATCGGAACCGATCTAATATTTTCGATTTTTTCAAATTACAAACCGATATGTCCGATTTTGTGCTAAAAAACCGATCCGATCTATTGAATTGGATTGGTTAGATTCGATTTTTTAATTTTTCAATTTTATGTTGCATCCCTAATATAATATATGGTCAAAAAGTGTCTACTTTGTATAGATCAAGTTCAGCCACGTGCTTGAGCACTCATGGTCAACAATCTTATGGCACACAAAAATAGATGTGTTGATGTCCACATGTTACAGCTTTTTCAAAATGTTATAATATTGTAAACCTGAATTTTCGATCCAGTTTTTAATGTCCTTCTATCTACGTAATGCTTTCGTTGAAGAATTTGTTTATGTATTGCCACAAAAAAATTGTAGCACTTTTTTGGCATGAGAAAACTACGTGTTTAGAATAATTATCCCATAATTAACATCAATATAAAATGAAATTCATCAAATTCTCTGTAAAAAAGAAAACAAAATTATGGGGTGTTTGTTGGTTGAATTTATGTAGGAATTAAAAATAAGTATTTACTGCCTACTTCTAAAAATATCATATTTAAATGAACAATTGTAACTGCTCAAAACAATTTTTCAAAATAATTTTTAATTTCCAACCATTAATTTTTAATACTTTATTTTTAACTACTCAAAATAATTCTTCATTTCAAATCAAACATTGAAACAAGTTATTGTCTCTAACTCATCTATAAAAAAAAATCACATCCAATTTTTTTAGCAATCTTTCAACTTTTAACTACTTGAAATAACTTTTCATTGAAAACCTCTACGTCCAAACAATTTGATACCTACTAATCAAAGTAAAGTTAGCTCTATTGTGGTCATTTATTTGTTCTACAACTGTTCTCAAATAATATAAGAATCAAATATCGATTTTCGGACTTGAACCTGTGATCGTAAAATTAATAGAAATTAACACTAAACAAGATAACCAATCGCGTCATCGATCTAATTCGGTAAATCCCTATCCTTAATCGATAAAATATGCCTAAACAGACATGAAATTGTGTGAATGTTGGTGTCCTCAAAGAATAATGAAAATTGGTGGTGTCTTTTTTGTGGGCAGATTTTTTTGTTGAGTTGTTAAGATGTAAGCAACATGTTTGGGTCAAATAATTATGTTGTCTGTTGTGAAGAACCTCCACTCACTCTCTCTCAGCTATTTCTTTTCCCTATTTCTTGGAATTTACATTCCCCACTTTGTTTTGTTTCTGTTTCATTTATATTTATTTACACTATGACCAAACAAATAAACAAACCAGGCATGCCTGGACATATCTATATATTTTTCCTTAAAGCAAAGCATGATTCAAAACCCTTTCTTGTCCTAAGCTTCCCACCATTTTTTTTTTCTTTAAGGAAAACTTAACAAACAATTATAAAATAATCATAAATACGATAACTTTTCAAAAAATTAACAAGTTAAATTAATATTATCACAAACTTTCTTATAATATTGATATTAATTGATATTTATAATGATATTAATGAGTATAATATTAAAGCATATTAATACTTATGAGCGTAAATATTTTAAAATTTATTTATATTTATAATCACTTTTTTAGAATAGGTCATCTTGAATAATTTTCATTTTTTTAACTAATTGATTTATCATTAAAGAAGAGTCCAATAATACCAAGACAAACAACCTCGACCAGCCATTGTATAGAATGCCTAGGACAAATAAATAAATAAATAAAATATACATGTATTATTTTTTCATTAAAAACTAAAGAAAAATA
>JBBMKA010000020.1:4040225-4060528 GCA_037833695.1 Sechiopsis laciniata | reverse complement strand
AAAAACTAAAGAAAAATAATCTATATTTTTAAACAAACAACTATCTGAACCTTAAAATGTTTGAGAGATTGGACAATGAGATACTTTTTTTCAATTGGATATAACTTTATAATATGTTGGGGGAGATTGGAAGCTTCAGCTTATAAAAATTATTATCGGTGCATAAATGTATGATTAGAAAGATTACTTTTTGAAGTAGATTCATATAATATAGCCCTTTCTTTCTTCTTTTTAATATAGAATATATATATTTATGATTTCTCACATACTCATGGCATAGAAAGAGGAATAGTTTATTATATATAGATTGAGAAGAGATTTTGTATATCTAAAAAAAAAGAAAAGTGATACAAGCAACATGATACGGCATGTTTCAACTTTAATGTATAATTTAATGATGCAATCGTTTTTTAATTTAGTATTATCTTATGAAATTGACAATTTTTAATTTACACACAAATATCAAATACTTCACATTTCATTCCTCAAAAAAAAAAAAAAAAGACACACATATTTATCTCTGAAAAAAAAAAATCCCATAAATAATATCACCTTTTTAACAGTAATTAACATCATCTTTAGAACTATGACAAAATAATTAGGTACTTTTAACCTTCTAAAATAAAAAAGAAAGGAAAAAAACCCCTAGTGTGGAATCTTTTTTTATTGAAATAAAAACTACACTCCAAATAAAGAAAAATAATTATATAAGGAAAAAGAGAAGTTCAAGTTTAAAAATCTAAATACTTACATGGTAAATTATGAACATTTGGCTTTGATTACTCCAATCTCCTATCTAATTATCATAGATCTAAAATCTCGATGATAAATTAAGGTAAACTTAATATAGGAATTTTCTAATTAATTTTTTGCTGAAATCATGGAGATCAAAATCATGAATTTATTAAGAAAGTCAAACTCTTTAGCAACCGACGAAAGTTTTTCTTTTTTTTTTTGTGCCACCGGTAAACAGTGAAATCTGGAAAAGAAAAAAAAACAACAAAATGTAAAAAAGAAAAAAAGAAGACATTTTTGAAAATCGAAACAGAATTATTATTCCAGGTTAATCATACAGAAGCATATTATTTCCGTTGCATCCCACGTTCCAATGTCAAAATTATTCCGAAAATACTTTATTGTAACAAATAAAATGGAGTAAGTATGAAGAAATTGATCTAGATTTGTAAATATGAAAATTAAAAAAGAAAAAGATGGAGTCTTTACTTCCTTTAAAGGAATAAATGTGTAGACAGGTGGTTTCTCTCTCTTCTCCCTCTCTCTCTCTCTCTCATGTAATTTTCCCTCAAATATTACCAAATTGACTGACAGATAACAAAGAACTGAAGATATCCAGTAAACATGGTGGAATCGAAGGGAAAGCAAAAAACCCCTACTTTCTTTTTGTAGAGAAAAAGAAATACAAAATTTGTTTGGTAAGTTTTTTCTTTGATCCTTTAATCTTTCTCTGTAGCACTCAACGGTTCATTCTCATTTCTTGAGTTTTGGTTCCAAGTTTCTTATTATTCTTTCCCATTAATGCGTGAATCTGTTGCCCCTCTTTTTCCCATTAATGTAGATTACACAAACTGCTGAATGGAAGAACAGTAATGAACATAGCCCATCATGTTCATCAGGTACTCAACTTTTGATTCACATTCTCACTTCTTTGTCATCTTCAAGATTTCATTCATTTGAAAACTTGTTTCAGATAAAGCTTCCTGTTCTTGGGTTCACATCTTCAAGATTTTGAGTCAAAATTTCCTCCTAGCATGGAGACCCCCTCTGCTGCAGATTCCAAGCGTTCATATTCTTGGTGGTGGGATAGCCACATTAGTCCAAAGACCTCTAAATGGCTTCAAGATAATCTTTCAGGTGATTGTTTCTTTAATCTCAACATATTGGGTTTCCTTCTGTCGTTTTCTTGTCCTACGGCCTATTTGTTTTTTACTCTTTTTCCTTCACAGACATGGATGAAAAAATCAAGCAGATGATCAAACTTATTGAAGAAGATGCAGATTCATTTGCAAAGAGGGCTGAGATGTATTACAAAAAGCGTCCAGAGCTTATGAAACTAGTCGAAGACTTTTACCGAGCCTACCGAGCTTTAGCCGAAAGATATGATAACGTTACAGTAGTGTTTCACCAGGCGCATCGAACTATGGCTAAAGCTTTTCCTAATCACATATCTATTGTTCATCCAGATGATAGTCCTGCTGCTTCGAAATCATCCCATACATATACTGCATTTGATTTCGATGCCATAGAACCCGATGCTTCCGACTCTACTTCGTTTCATGTTGGCCTTGGGGAAAGAAATCCAGTTTCCAGCAAAGGCCACAATTTGGTGACAAGGGAGAAGTGGTTGAAGCATCTCAATGAGTTGTTTAATTCAGGAGCAGTTAAAAGCCTTTCAAAGTTTGAGGACGGGACAGCGAGAAAAGGTCTCAATTTTCATGATCTCGATCCCAAAGAAGAGAATATACAAGATAATGGGAGCCATGATCTTAAGAATCAAGAATATGTTGAGTCTGAAAGGGTGGACAGAGCTGAGAATGAAATATTATCCTTAAAGAATTCCCTAGCTAAATTAGAAGCAGAAAAGGAAGCAGGTTTACTTCAATATAACGACAGTCTACAAAGGTTGTCTAAGTTAGAATCTGAAGTCTCTCGTACACAAGGGGATTCGAGGAGTTTAAACGAAAGAGCTGGTAAGGCCGAGACCGAGGTTCTGACTTTGAAAGAGTCCCTTGCAAAACTAGAGAATGAACGAGAAACCAGCCTTTATAGATACCAGCAATGTTTAGATAAGTTATCTGCTTTACAAGACAGCATCTTGTGTGTCCAAAAGAATGTCGAACATACCGAGAGAGCAAGTAAAGCCGAAACGGAAGTTGAAAGATTAAAATGGGAAATTTCAAAAGTTGAGTCTGAAAGAGAAGCTGCCCTTGTGCAATATAGGGAGTCTTCTGACATAATTTTAAATTTGGAAGAAAGAGTAGTGCATGCAGAAGAGGATGCCAGGATGTACAAGGTGCAAGCTGATGAAGCTCATAATGAAGTCTTAACTATTAGAGAAGCGCTGACACAATTAGTTGAAGAAACAAAGGCTGCTGGTCTCAGGCATCATCTATTTACAGAGAAGATTGCTGGTCTGGAACATCGAATCTCGAATGCACAAGAGGAGCTAGAAAGGCTACATGATGAAAAGGTGAACGGGGTTGCAAAGTTGAAGGGTGCTGAAGAAAGGTGCCTTCATTTTCAGAAATCTAACCAAATTCTTCAATCTGAGATCGATTCTATGGTGCAGAAGATAGACTCACAAAGTGTAGAATTAATAGAGAAGCAGAAGGAGTTAGGAAGGCTTTGGGCTTCCATACAGGAAGAGCGTTTGAGATATGTAGAGAATGAAACTGCTTTCATGACATTGCAAGAACATCATTCTAAATCTCAGGAAGAAATCAGATCAATGGCTGAAGATGGCCAGATTCAGGTTGAAACCTTGAAGGAGATGGAAACTCGAAATCAGGTTCTAGAGGATGAAGTCCAAAAGATTGAAGAGGAGAAAAAGAGCCTGAAAGAACTTAACCTATCTTCAGAGATGTCTATAAATTATTTGCGGGATGAGATGTCAAATATGACTACAAATTTGGAAAAACTAGAAGCAAGTCTTGAGATTCAACTGAACCAAAAGAATGCTCTTGAGAGAGAAATTTTTTGTCTAAAAGAAGAGCTTAGTGATCTAAAAGAGAATAACTTGATTATGTTGCAGCAGATCAAGTCTGTTGGTTTTGCTCCTAAGAACTTCGAATCATCCGTGAAAGAGCTATATGATGAGAACTCGAAGATGATAGAGAAAATTGAGGTGGAAAAGAGAGAAAAATCAGCTCTCTTGGAGAAGTTGAAAGACATGGAAGAAGAACATTTTGAGAAAAATTCTCTTCTAGAGAACACTATCTCAGATTTACATATTGAATTAGAAAGCCAACAGACGAAGGTCAAGGCATTGGAAGAATGCTGTGAACTACTTTCAGGAGAGAAGACTGTTCTTGAGACTGAGAGGACCATCCTGTCTTCTCAGATGCAGATGTTAACCGATGACTTAGAGAGACAGTCGGAGAAGAACATCCTTCTAGAGAGTTCACATTCTGATGCAAACTGTGAGCGAAAACGACTTGCTGAAAATCTGGAAAAGCTTTACTGCATGAATATTGATTTCGAAAAGAAAGTAGGATTATTGGAAGGCAATCTGAAAGATGTGCAATTGAATAACTTGCATCTCAGGAAGGCACTCGAGAGGTCGGAGCACGAGTTTTTGGAAGCAGAACAGATACTGATCATGTTGCAGAGTGAGAAGTCAGAGTTGCATAAGAGGGTGGAGGAACTTACTATTATGTGTGAAGAGGCTAAATCTATCATAGAAGAGAAAGAGAATGTAATTGTTAAACTTTCTGGTGATAGCAAACATCTAGTCAGGGAGATTGCAACTCTGCGAGATCTAAACTGTACTTTGGAAGTGGAACTTGGAAAAATGCAAGAAAATGTCAAGCGGCATAAACATAGGGAGAAAAGTTTGAGGGGTGAGCTAATGAAGAATAGAATGGAGGTTGAGATATGTGAGACTCAGGCTGCTGAACTGTTTGGTGAGCTTCAAATCTCTACTGTTCTTGAAATAGTATTTAAGGATAAGCTTATTGAGCTCAATGAAGCATATGCGAACCTCGAAAGTAGAACTAATTACAGAGATGGGAAGAATGACACTATGAGAGAAAGAATTAACAACACCATTAATCTAAGTGGAGAACTAGGAGTTCATTTGGCCAATTATACATCAGCTGTCACATCTTTGAATGATTCTGTAACCTATCTGGAGAACCATACTCTTCTGGGCAAAAAAACTCGCAAACATGAGAAACAAGACGTAAAGGTAATTATTTTATCTGCTTACAAATATTGGGTTGCTGTACTCTTTCATTTTGTTGGGAGAACTTGCTAATTGCTTGAAAAATTCAGGAGGTTCTTACGTAAAACGTATGAAACCAGCTATGAACTTTCTTAAATTGGTTTTTAGTTTGGATTTAATTTTTGTAATCTTTGATTCATTAGTGAACTTGGAACAAGATATAGATGAAACCTTACTTAACTGGAAACTATCTTCACACTCTCTGACTCTGATCTCATATGCTTTCTTGTGCTATTTTATTTTATTTTCTTGATATGCAACTTATACATGCTCTGTTTGCAGGATATCGATTCGGTAAATCATCAGCATTTTCAATCCGACCAGCAAAGATATCACGATCTGATTGCAACACTGCACAATGGATCTTTTGAATTGAAGGATTTGCATAGAAGGATCCAAGCTGTGGAAATGGCTGCGATTGAAAAAGTGAAACTTGAAACTCTAGAAACCTTGAATTCTACTGGCAAACAAGAGATGGTAATGAAAAGGGTTGAGGAAGCGGGTTATGGAAATAGTTGGGTCAGAGAGAATGACCGGACAAGGCCTGCTACTCCAAGAAGAGAGATTGAGATTGAAAATGAGTTGCAGAGATCAAAGACAAAAGTCTTTGAAGTTAGTAGTGAAATATTGACAAAGGACATCATTCTTGATCAAATAGCTAAATGTTCTAACGGGCCTGACAAGAGAGAAGAGAATTTAGATGCTTACAATCAGATGCTAGAATTATGGGAGGCAATCGATGAGGATGGCAGCATTGATCTTATGGTTCAGAACATGGTCACTTCCTCAACTAACTATAATAGATTTGAAGTAGTCAAGGAACAGAATAGGCGTCGCTCTACCGATTCCTTAGTCGAGAAAGAGGTGGGAGTGGATATATTAGAGACCTCAAGTAGATTATCTGTGCCTCTCCACAAACGAAAAGAGAGAAAGATTCTTGAAAGACTTGATTCTGATATGCAGAAATTGACAAACCTCCAAATAACCGTTCAAGATTTAACGCGGATCGTGCTTACAAAGCAGAGTAGTAGGAATAATGCTGCAGAATATGATACCATGAAAAAGCAACTTGATGAAGTTGAGGCTGCTGTTATGAAGCAGTTTAATGCAAATTTCAAATTGATGAAGAATGTCCAAGATGGTACCCAGTCATCTGATGGAGTATCCACCATTGCATCTGATGGAAGTGGAAATGTCCGCAAAAGGATAATTTCAGCACAAGCAAGAAGAGGGTCCAAAAAAATCGGGCAGCTACAACATGAGGTGCAAAGGTTACAGTTTCTACTACTGAAACATGATGAAGAAAAAGAAAGCAAGAGTCGGACAAGGATCGTCGAACGGCCCAAAGCTCGCCTGCAGGATTATCTTTATGGTAGCATTAGAAGCAAGAATAAGCAGAAGAAAGGTATATTCTGTGGATGCATGCACGCCACCATGTCTCCAAGCCCAACAATAGGTGAATGGAACTATTCAACTTCATTGGTAGGTAATCCGCATAGATTACATAACTGAAAATGGTAGGCTCTAAACATTTCTTCCAACTTAGTTTCAAAGTCGCATATTCACTTCTCTCTCACGCAGTAGAGGATCTATGTTTATTTAGCTTTCAGAACATCCTGTAAATTTCCAGCTACCATCTATATTAGAGGAAGCTATTCCAACATTGAATTTGCTTCCAGTTCGCCTTGTCTATCTAGAATGTCAATGATATTCTATATATTTTTTTTGTTATTGCTACTAATAAGATGATATTTAACCTTTCAATTATAATGAAAGAGAACATTACTGGCAGCAGAAGATCTTTTATAACTTGTTACTTTAATGAGAATGTCCTCTGTTTATGTCTATCTTAGAAGATAATAGTGTATTCAAATGAATGCAGATTCTATAAATTCAAACTTTCTTAACTCTCACCTATGCCCTTGCTCTAAAGCCACAAACTGAAATGAAATAATATATGAAAGAGGAGTAGAGAGCTGCTAGGCAAGTTGTAGATTTCTATGAACACAAGTCCAGCTCTAAAGACAGACCTTTTGACAAAGCAAGTATTTTGAGCCAGGACCTTAGATCTGATGTGAAAACCATTTACAGTAAAGGGAAACATGTCCCTCAACCTGTCTTCCAAAGTTAACAAAAATACAATAGACTAAAAGAGGGTGGAATTGAGAGCAGATTCCCCAACTGCAAGAGAAGAGACAAGAGACATCCATCCCAAGGCAACCCAATTTTAGGACTCATGGAATCTTGTTTTATTTTCAGTTACCTAATTTTGATGCAAAAAGGACTAATTTTGAACAAAAATCTACCCAACTCTCTTTATCTCATCTTATTTTTCTCAGGAAGATTTTATATGATCATAAAAATTGAAATTTTCTTTAAAAATTCTGTTTTTTTTAATAGGAAAAGGCACCAATACAAATTTTAATAAGTCACACCCCCAACCAAGTAAAAGAATTAGGTCAAGGGCTTCTTAATCTAAAAGCTATATATATTCATCATATTGTCCTGCTTGATTTTTTTTTCTTGGGGCCTGCATAATTATCTTCTTTCACGTTTTCTTTTCCAAGTCCTTTGCCTTAGTCTCTACTTTTCTAGATCACTTTTGAATTTTTTTTTTTTGGAAACTACCTTTCTAGATTTTAAATTTGAAACAAGATCTCAATAACTTTTCAAGATGAAGACTACCAAATTGTTTTTTTTTTTTTTTTTTTTTTTTTTTTTTCATAAACAAACGTCCTGTTTCGAAAACAAGAACACTAAAATCAAAATCAAAATCATCACTAAACGCCATTAAGTTTGATGTTGACGACCTCAAGGAGTCATTATGAACTAACATGGGGAATTAGATAAGTTTTCAACCACCATGTTAGTTTTGCTGCAGTTCACTTTCTACTGTAATTGATTACACCATTTTGAACCCTTTTCCCTCCCTGAATTATTTGCCTCCTTGCAAGTAACTCTAAATCTGATTCTCATTTATGTCTATAAATTATTAACCACTTTAAAGTCACAACTTAATCATTCAAGTACTTGAAGATCTAATAGCCTTGCCAGAATCCACTTGTTTCTGTAACCAAAGAAGATAGCTCAGCTCAGCTCTTCTTCCAACCAAGGACCACAGGAAACGTTTTTCTGTGTTTCCTTTACTTCTTTTACCACACCACTATACTCTTAAATCAATAGCATTTGTAATGGAATTTTCCTTTTTGATAATTTTTTTTTTTGGCTTTGCATACTACCTTCATCTAATTATATTGTGCTACGAATACTTAGTAAGGAGTTTTGCTGTTATGTTTCTCTCCTCTGCCTAGAAAGTAGTTAACACAACATTAATAAATTATGCAAATTTATTTGTTTCTGTCTTGCGTTTTTTAATTCTTGATTGTCTTTTTACAATCCTTGCTCAACACAAGTCTTCCCATCTCTTGCACCCATCCACCTAATACAAAAAAGGCTGCTGTTTTTACTATGTCCTGTGCAGCTATTTCTGGTTTCATTCAGAGATTGGAATCTAAGAATGTCTCTCTTAATTCCGATAATAATGACAGAGTTGCAGAATTCTTTTGCAGACTCTCTCTTTCTCTCTCCATCTAGATGTCATGACCCCATTCCCCCAAAGCCTTTTCCTTCAAACTACTGCTCATTTTCAAACAATGATAGTTTTACTAAGAATCTTAGCAACGGCCGGAATCCAAAGCCATTGCGGGCCATAACATTTCTAGATTTGAAGTTAGTGCTTTGAAATTGAAACTTTCAACCCCAATAGTAGAACCATGACTTCACTTCTGTTGTCACAGACTCACAGCTGCTGCTTGAGTTATTGGTTATTACTGTTTGAATGATTCAAAGATATTGGCTTCTTGTTGCAACTACATTTTGGTTCTGTGGGCTAAACAGCTTCAAGAACAGCAATCTCTAAGCAAATGGAATAAACATATCAGAAATAGTCACAAACAAGATATGACATGACTAATCAAATTCAGAGCTTATGGAAGAAAAACAAAAACTTTGAAAATGGGTTAAAAGGAAAAACGTCAAGAGATCAATGCCAATGTTGATTACAAGTTTTATTATGCAAAGCACCAATTAATTATTAATTCCTACTTCAAAACCCAATAATTAGACAAAAAGAATGTTTGAGAAACTAAATAGATTGCTGTAAGTCTTGATAGGAATGATGACTCAACGGAAGAAAGAAATTGATTTTGGGGATTTTCGCAGCACAATTATGGAGATTCACCTTTTTTACAGAGCCCTATATCCAAGTAAATGAAAACAAACGAAGAGATAACAAAATGTGTAATAACACAAAAGAGCAACAAAACAAGGCAATAGGAAGAAATGTCTAAATGGGCATGAAGAAAATGAGGCAGGAGGAATAAAGGTATTTCCTTTTTGTTCAAAAGTAAATAAGTAAAGAGAGAGCTAAAAAATACCTATGCCCCATTTGCCATTCTTCTCTCTTCTTTTTCTGTGGTTGATCTTTTTCAGTGCCAGAAAATTATTATATTAAAAAAAAAAAAAGTGGGCAAATTTTTGGTGGGCAACATAAAAACGCAGATGATGAAGATGGTACAAGCAGGCACGCGGATTGTAGCATAAGTCACTCTCCATTCTCAAAATTCAACAGCTTTGTCATTCAAAGGCTGAAGAATGGTCAAGTGGGGAACCCTTTGGATCAGCAACAATTTTGTCTCAACCTTAAAACATGTCGGCTTAGGACATTGCCAAGTCCTATGACAATGTAGGGAAAATGTAATGCCCTCATTTGCTTAGGTCACTAACACTAACAAAGCTTGATCATCAAGGGGGCCCATTTCACAGAAATGTGGGCCAAATTCTTAGACCACAGAGCTGTGATGGGATATGTTTCAAACTTTGAAAATGGGCTCCTTCCCCTTCATTCATTCTAGCTACATAAAATGATTGATTTGGGATCTCGGAACATTTCAAAAGAAAACAATGGAATTTCACTAATTTTAATGATAAATTCCACTTTCATCGGTCAACTTGATCATCCTACCAACTTTGTCCCATGTCTTTCTTTCTTTCTAAGGATTCATAGTGTGTGATTGATAAGAGGCTATAAAGTAAAGTGTTTACCTTTAGAACGTTCATACAACTAAGTTATTCCATGATTTCTTTTAATCTTACCATTCCCAATCTAAACTAATAATTAGTTTGGAGTTTAAACATCCATGTCAAATTGGCTTTTGTACTCTCCTAATTAGTTAGAATTAGATAATAGTTTTTTAAAAAAGTTTATATAAACTCTTTGTTGAGTGTGAATGCTGTAATTATTGGACTATTTTGGAAAATTAACAAAAACAATCCATAGCATAAAATCTTAAAGCCAATTTTGTTGGCAGCAAAGCTTAAAGAAAAAAAGAAAAAAGCAACCCATACTAACATTTCTCTTCTTAGAATCTATTTTGCAACCTAGCATCTAGGCTATCTTGTATACATTTTCCATGATTCCATCTTGTGACCAATCTTAAAATCATTTCTCATCTTGAAATTTATTTTACTATGTGCAAGGCATCTGCCTTGTCCAAACACTTTTGGTTTTGCATTTTATATTACAGCTCATCTTACAATGATTAAAATGAAAAAGTACTTGCTAGCTCGATATGAACTAATCTATTTCAAATTGGCTCAAAATATCCCCAAGCAAGTTTCTAGAATTAACCTTTAGCTACTAACCTTAAGAAAAATTTTGAATTGATTTACAAATATATACATATATACATAAATATATTAAATGTTTCACCACAATAATATTAAGAGAGTAATATAGAAAAGGGCCTGTTCCATACATGATGTCTGAATCAATGATGTTGTTTACCAAATAAGTAGAAGACAGGAAAATTCACAATTTTCATCAAAATTTCCTTTTGTTACATAATGAGCTAATTGAGTTCTACCTTCTTTTTTCCCAAGACAATGATGCATTACTTTGCTAAAGTAGATTACTTTCTCCCTAAATATCCAATTTTCTCTCAACCAATATTACTTTGCTTAAATGCCTTTTTTTTTCTCTTTCTCAATCCACTTTAAAACACTTTCCATATTGTTGATCTTCTTCTTTTTTTTTTCTTTTTTTTTTTTTTAATCTTTTATATCTCTCTTTGTTACACTGTGTTGGCAAAACAAAACCCTCAATTAAAGTTAACAAGTACATTATGTCGATCTCCATTTTGTTGGCAGAAAAAGGGAAAAAACAATTGAAGTTAAAAAAAAATCCACAAAATGATATCATTCAAAATCCTTTTATCTTGCACTTTTACTATAATATATACATATGATAACTTTAAATCTGATTTAAGCACTTTCTTGAACTTCAAAGTATTCTACTTTAGCTCTATCTATATATATATATATATAACAAAAATTTATCCTAGACACTTGATTTTCTTTCGATTTTTTCTTTATTGAATTGATGGGTGTATATCTATTAAAAAAACTAAAAACATGTTGAAACAACTCTGATAGAGATAGTCTTCACTTACGAAAGTAGTCAAGAGAAGTAAGTAGTATGGTTCGACTACAAAAATTAAAAGAAAAGTCGAGACCATTAGTTGTCAAATACAAATTTCAAATCCTCTAGTAAATCATGAATGAAAGCTTTACGGACACAGGACAGGCATAACTAAATTATCATCTACTTCTTTGAAAGTTTAAGTCTTCACTTTTATATTTGTCATCTACTTTCTTTCTATCGCCCGTTGGAGTTCTTCGTTCCAAAACTTCTTTTTCTAAGTAGCATGAATGTGAGGGAAGGCAAAAGAAATAGTAGCCACTTTATCTAACACATCAATAGGGGGACTATCCCTTGTCTTTTTGTGGTATTTGGTCTGATGAATCATAACATAAATGTATAAACAAAAAATATTTTAAAGAAAAATATAGAGAGAAAAAAAAAAATAGCCTAATAAATGATAAATGTTCATCTTGATATTGGGTTTTGATGATTTTCTTAACAACAACGGCAACGGCAAGGCAAAACCGAAAAACCGAACCGAACCAATTCAATGGATCGAATCGGTTTTTTAGCAGAAAATTGGATATATCGATTTGTAATTCGAAAAAATCGAAAATATTGGATCGGTTTCAGTTTTAGTTTTAATAAAACCAATAAAAAATGATCCAAACCGAAATATATATATTGTCAATAAATCATATAAAGTCATATTTATTCCATTATTTAGAAGATTTTCTAAAGTCTTGAAGATCAACTTAATGTTTTTTTATCTTTCAAATGTTTATTTTCTAAGTAGCTTTCTCAAACTTTACTTTTTTCATATTACTTTGTCATTATCAATTTATAACTAATTTTATGAAAGAAAATTAGATACAAAGACCAAACGTGTTAAAAAAAATTGGATAAGTTTTTTTTTAGTTAGAAATATTGTTTTTTATATATTAAAAAATATTGGACATTAGATCGAATCCAAAATTAAACCGAACCAATTGAAAACCGAACTATTGGTTCTATATTTTATTGGACATTGGATCGGATCCATTTTTAAAAAATCGAAGATATCGGTTCGGTTGTTGGTTTGGCACAAAACCGACAAAAACCAAACCAAAATCACCCCTAACGGCAATTATAGGTGGGGTAAGATCAACCCAAATGGTCATGTATTCTATCATAATCATAATTATAGATGTGAATAAAAATGCAAAAAAGGGGGTATGAAGGGAAACTAAAGAAGCAAGGAATATATGATTAAAGGTGTCAATGTAATGTAATGTGAGGGTATATAATTTAGTATAGAGGAGAGCCACTCCAACTCCACTCCACTTTTTGACTTGAGAAAGAAAGACTCATAGGGATGTGTGCATTTGGCCATTAGCTTCTCTTTCACTTTTTCTTTTTCTTTTTCTAAAGGTAAAGCCCTCTTTCATAATCCCTCAATTATTTCTTGAATATCCTGCTCTACCATTATTCCTAATAACATCCTTTCAACTACAAGGACAAGAGATCACTAGAATAATTAAATCACATTTACATAACTTCTTTCAAAAAATTAAATCATAAAAAAAAGTAAGAATCTCATTTTATCATGATGATAACATCCCTCATTAGAAAAAAAAGAGCTCATATAAATTTGAATTTTTTTAAGCCTTCAACCATATAAATGTGACAGCTACTCCAATAATTTCTCCCCTACTAAATAAATTCTTTTTTGTTCTTTTGTTCAAAGCCACAAATAGAGTAAAGGTTTTGTTTACATATTAAGAGAGTGAAACCTTTTTCTTTTTCTTCTTTTCTTTTTGTTGTTTGGGTGTCAAAATTACCCCTTATCTTTTGGTTTTGAGGGCACATGCAGAATTTGACTAGGGTGTGGCCCAATCATGTATTCACTGTTTTACCATTAGCAAAAATAGATTAAAAAACAAGCTGAGGTGTTAAAAGGGAAAGCATAAAACCCAACACCCAACACCAAACTCTCTTCACATTTCACAATATCATCATCATCATCATTCTCCAACTCTCTGTTTCCAAACTCCATACCCAAAAAACACAAACAAAGAAGCAGTTGTGTATTGTGTATCTTAATGGATGATTCATACTCATTGAAAGGGTGTAGAACTCACTTACCAGAAAGCCCAAGAGCTCCAATGGAGTTCTTGTCTCGCTCATGGAGTGCCTCTGCCCTTGAAATCTCAAAAGCTGTGGCCGCTCCTCCTCCGCCAATTCCTCCAATTCCTTCAATGCCAATGCCCCATTTATCTTCTAAATCCGGAAGCGGGTCTTCCTGTACCACCACGTCCTCTATACCCGAAGACGTCACCGGCGAGTTCGAGGACTTCCCTCCTGTTCTTCACGCCAACGGAAACCACTTCTCTTTTTCTTCTTCCGCCACATCACAGCTCGTTCTTGATCGCATTATGTCACAGTCTGTTAGAGAGGTAATCAAATTTTTTAATATCACAATATAAGCGTTTAGAAAATTGTTGTTTGAACAAGTTTGTTGATTAGAATTTGTCTTTTTGACAGGAGGTGTCGCCGTTGACGTCCGGGAGGCTTTCACACAGCAGTGGACCGTTGAACGGTGGCTCTTTGACGGAAACCGACAGCCCGCCGGTGTCGCCTTCCGAGGAATTCGACGACGTCGTTAAGGTAACCACACACAATTATGTCTCTTCAATTTTGAACTTAGGAGACAATTACTCTGTTTTACTCTGTCTACTCTGTCTTATGTTTCACACTCTGTTCTAAGGCAAGCCGGCCTGCACTCCTGCTTTACTGCAGCTTTTTTATTTCTTCTTTTCATTCCTATTTATTTCAAATTTTCGAGAAGACAAGACAAACACTTTTTATTAATTAATCTTTTCACAATATTTTTATTTTTTTTAATCATAAAATTATGCTTTGAAACTGTGAATTTATTTTTACATCTGTGAATTTCCATGAACTTGTTTACTTTTACTTTACTTGTCTACATTTTTATCAAATGAAATGTGTGAAATAGATGCCCAAACAATACTCAAAATAAAGTAGTTTTGTAAGAAAAAAAAAATTAAAGCAAGGTTTGAAATTGAAAAAATAAAAAATAAATTTTTTTTTAAAAAAATCAAGCCCTAAAGACTGCAAATTACAAGAAAGACAGCGATTTGAAAATCTAGTGTCAAAATTTATTTTTAAAATACAAAAGGACTCCAGACAACATTAATTTCTTTTTTAAATTATCCTTATTTCTTAATAGTTTTTATATTTATTAGGATAAAATTTGAACTTTTTACTAAATTTCAGAAATAAAAACAAAGTTATGAAAACTAGTTTTTGGTTTTTAAATTTAGCTTGATTTTTAGAAATATATATATAAACCAGATAACAAAATAAAATATTTAAAGTAGAAATAATATTTAGAGCTCATCATTGTAGATTGTTTTTTCTTTTTTCTTTTTGAAAATCATCATTGGTAGTATTTATGAAACATGAGTGCGATTTATTTATAATTGCTCCTTTATAAGAAAGGTATCTTTAAAACAAAACAAAAAAAAAAGAACGGATAAAATTACCTGCAGTGAAATAGTAACTTCAAGGTTTTACTTTTACCCCGTATCTGTTTCTTTCTATCTTGAAGGCCGGCAATTTCTGGCTTTTCTACTTCGCCAGCTGTTGCTTTCTTTTATTAACTATTACGTAATTAATGGCTTCAGCTACACAGTAAACAGTACATCATAGTCAATTTCATGATCATAATGTAAAATTAATGAATTGTTATTAAACAAAACAAAAAATCGTTTCCTTAATCTCACACTGATGATTATCTTTGATCTTCCTCTATTTGCAGTTCTTTCGAGCAAATCACAGCATTCAGCCCCTTTTCACCAATGGCCGTGCAAGTGCCGGCAATGCCAATGGAACAGCCGGGGGAGGATCAAAGACGGTAGGGAGATGGCTGAAGGATAGAAAAGAGAAGAAAAAGGAAGAGAGCAGAGCCCACAACGCCCAACTCCACGCTGCTGTTTCGGTTGCTGCAGTGGCGGCTGCGGTGGCGGCTATTGCAGCCTTCCAAGCTGCTTCTTCTTCGTCAAAAAAGAATGAGCATTCGGCTAAGACCGATATGGCGGTAGCCTCAGCCGCCACCTTGGTCGCTGCTCAGTGTGTAGAGGCGGCAGAGGCAATGGGGGCCGAAAGAGACCTTCTTGCTTCGGTCATTAGCTCTGCTGTCAACGTTCGATCTCACGATGATATCTCTACTCTTACTGCTGCGGCAGCCACAGGTATCACATTTGTAAACTCACCCTTGAACTTTGATTCATAAAAAAACTAGAAGATCTGTAACTACAAAAACATCAGAACTGTGATAGCAAACTATAGTACAAAAATTGAAGATCATATATTTTTGTTGTAGCTTTACGAGGAGCAGCCACATTAAAGGCAAGGGCACTAAAGGAAGTATGGAATACCTCATCTGTGTTACCAGTGGACAAAGGACTACCAATGAAAGGCAACATTCACCGCACCAATGGTGGTCATAACCCCGAGGCAGAGCTTCACCAACCTGAGAACTTCCACTTCGCTCACACTCAAGAGCTCCTTGCAAGAGGCACCGAGCTGCTCAAGCGCACTCGCAAAGGTGTTCTCTCTGAGCTAATTTTCTCGACACTTTCCATTACGGTAATGACAAGATGAGAAGCATTTTTCTGATGAGTTTAAATTAATAATGCAGGGGATCTTCACTGGAAAATAGTGTTTGTTTACATTCACCGCACTGGCCAAGTGATGCTGAAGATGAAGAGCAAACATGTTGCAGGAATAACCAAAAAGAATAAGAGTAAGTCATGATTGAATATTACAATCTTAGTAACAACTTGAGAATTGCACCTGAAAATGGGTGAGTGCTAATATTTGTTGCTGGCACTGCAGATGTGGTGTTGGGTGTATGCAAGGACGTACCAGCATGGCCAGGACGACACTTGTTTGATGGCGGAGAGCAGCGACGTTACTTTGGATTGAAGACAGAGATGCGAGGCATAGTAGAGTTCGAGTGCAGGAGCCAGAGAGAATACGATCAGTGGACACAAGGTGTTTCAAGGCTTCTTTCCATGGTAGCAGCTTCGAAAAAAAGATATTAGGGTGTTTTAATGTATGGTCTCTTTTGTGACTTAGATAGTGCCTAATTTAGATGATAGTGGTTGGTTTCAATACTTAGCTTCCCACTTGGAAGAATGTACACAGGGAAGGAGGTGGGGGCTAGGAGATCTGAGTCACATGTGGCAGAAATCCCCATAAAAACCATTGTTTTGGTCAAATCTAACTCGCAAGAAAGGCCTGAGGATTGTAATCTCAGACTTATGAAGTTCTTGAATTTAACCTGCTATAGACTTTTTTCTTTTTATATTCGTGACTTTCCGGACCAACATGCTATAATAAGAGCTAAGTAAATGTTGCAACTGATTGAAACCCTGTTACTCTTGAGGTGATGTAAATTCATACTAACCATACCATTCGACAAAAGACAATCATCCATCGCTCCATTTCTCAAAAATTTATCAATCTATTCAATTTGTGTCGGCACACTTTATTAACGATCATAGTTGATAACGACTAAAACACCCTAACATTATAAGAAGCAAATCTCACTATGACACCTACAATTTATAGCTGTAGATAGTTTAATCACCTTAACAAGAGACCAATTCCCTCCTCAACATCAGTTATAGAACATAGAAGATGCAGAAGCCATCGTGAGAGAAACAGCGATGTTCATCAACAGACCTCGAAACAAATGCAAAGAAAAATAGCTACCAAGTAGAAGTATGTGCATTTATATCATCCGTTTACTTACAGCTTACAATTGACATAAGATTCAACCTATCACCTGGTCAACAGCAACATAAACAATACAGTACGATGCTTTTTCAATGGTGCTATTAGCCGAAGAGAAAAAGAGATGCAAACAAACATTTTTTTAATAACAATGATCCAGTTTCACATAAGAAAAACACAAAGGAAAAATCCCAGAGAACATGTAACCACAATGAAAACCCTCTTCAACTGTCAGCTGCTCTGAAGATCGATAGTAAGGAAAGGAAAAGGTTAATGATGTCCAAATACAAGACAACAGATGCCCATATGTACTCGTCGTATGTGTATCTTTTAATGAGGTTGTCTGTGTCATAGATGATGTATCCACAGAAAATTATGGACGCTAGACACCCATAAACCATCATAGAAGTCCGACCCAAAGGAATGAAGATCTGCATCCACAAAAGTTCATATTTTATTACCAAAGAACTAAATTCAAATTAAACTCATGTTCACTTTGAACAAGGGGTTGATGTATTGCGCAACAAATGTCTTTAAAATGCAAAGTACCTGAATCAGACCGAATACCATGAGGACAATCAAAGCACCAAATAGAAATGGACCAAGAAAACTGAAATCATGGCCTCTTTTGGCAGCCCAAAATGTGTACAGAGTTAGACTCACTACAACCACGGTAGTCAAAACTGCAGCCTCAAGAATGACTTTCCCTGTTCATGATTCGTTCAAAGCTCAGACAAGGAGCGATTTGCAAACCCTTTTTTTATTTTTTAATTCAACAACTATATTTGGGGTTGGGGAATCCAATTACCGTTAAGAACAAAATATTAATCATCTTATACCCAAAGACTCTACTCCTAAAGGCAAATGTAGAAGGCACTAAAAGCAAAATCAACAACAAACAATAAATTTACAGAACTACTTTACCATATCTACATCTTTATCTTGCGAGTCAAAGAATGGCAATTAAGCAGGATACAAGCATCTAAAATTGAAATATCTTAATGCCTAAAAAAACATCTTCAATAAATTATCTTAGGATTTTAAAAGCAAAGAATGAAAAAAAGTGGCCAATATGGAGTCAAGTGACACGAAGACATGGAGCAATTTTCACGGAAAGCACAGGACAACATGGATTCAAACAAGAACCGAATTCTAGTTTCGAATCAGGTAAAGAAAGAAAGCATTAAATTAAAGAATACTGAACTCACCGCTTGTATAGGCGCAAGTCAACCCAATGGAAAAGGCAAGAGATATGGTGAAAATGCCCAAGAGAACAAAGTTGACCGGGTGTTTCTGATAACAATAGCGGAGCGCTATCACAACTGTGGAGAATTCAAACAAAATTAGAAACAAATAAAACCCTAAAATAGAAACGATTAGAGAGAGAGAGAGGGGGGAAGGAAAAACCCTAACTTATGATGGGCATAAAAAGGACAAGGATGTAAAGAGCCAAGCCTAGCGTAGTAGTGGTGAGGAAAGAAGAAATAGGTGGAACATAAACAACAGTGGCGGCGACGGCGACGGTGGCGATGAGTTGGACGGTGATGATAGAGTAGATCTTCTGGATGAAAGCCCATCGGAGCCGTGGGCTCTCGAGCATCATTGGGTACAGCGGCGCTGCTCCGCCCTCCAAATCAATCTTTCTGTGCTCATTCCACATCTTTGGAACAAAGCTTTGATCAAAACAGTTCGCCGGAAAACAAGATGGAGAGATTCAGGTGGACGGAGACTTTTCGATGCCTTAGCCTGTAACCAGCAAACTCCAACTTTCCTTCCTTTATTTCTTTACTACTTCTAGTTGTTTCTTCTTTTTTTTTTTATACAAACTTCTAGTTCTTTCTTCTAAAGCCCCCAATTTTGTGAAATTTATAAAATTACTTTGTATATTTTATGACTTTATCAAAAATATCTATTCCTTAAAACAAGAAATCTTAATAAAATTTTACCTTATTTTACGGAAAACAATATTTACCCTATTATTTTAGAATATATGTGTTACTTGTTTTGAGTATATTACTGTCTCTCCTTTAACTCTTTTTCTATTTTTCTAACATCTTATCGAATATCTTATTTAATTATATCCAACTTTATTTCATTTCTAAACTTTATTTGTTGTAAAAAAAAATCTTTATTTATTTATCTTTTTTACTAAAACTTTTTTTCCCTCAAATTTAACTTTAGTTATTAATATAATATACAAATTAGTTTACAAATTAGAAATTTAATTATAAATATCAAAATTTAAAAAGTAATATAAATGTTGTATTTGAACGTCATAGATTTATATCTCCTCATCCAAATATTGTTGTATTAAAAGAAATATAAAATTTGAAAAAAACAATTTATAAAGATAAATAATTTATTGTTCATTATTTTTCTTGTTATATATTTTCTTCTTTTTCATAAACACATTTGTATAAATAATGTGAAACCCATACTTGAACATATATACGTATATATTTATAAATACATAAACTTATACATATATTTTTATAAGTAGATTTAAAGGTGAGATTTTTGAGAATTTATTTTTGTGAGTAAAAAAAATGTGTGTTTAAGTTCGTTTCAAAAAAAAAAAAGATGAGTTTAAGTTGTAAGTGTTAAAGGTAAATGGGGAGATGGGTTAAGCCCTATTTTTTTTAAGAAAGGCCCAAAATTGCTAGTTTGGCCCAAAAAGAAGGATTACGTGTTAGATTGAGGAGGAAAGAAAGAGGGGGGGGATTAAGCCAGGGTTAAGAAATGGTGCTCGATTTGCCTACGCTCCGACGAAAATGGGAGGGGGATCGTGTGGTAACGATGTGAACGGGCTTGAGGAAGTCGCCTGAGGTAAGTGTCAATTTCTGAATTTGGGTTTAAGGGTGGTGGAGGAAGGGAAATTTAATTCGATATCTTTCTACTACCGTTGCAGTTGATGAAAGATGAGGTCTTGGCCATGGTTAGGGAGAATCAAGGACAAAGAAGAGGCCGAAGAGTGAAGGTGAGTTTCATTGGATGGGAATATGGTGGTTGAATCAGTTAGTTTAGACTCAAATTTAGAGGCGGGCTAATTAGAGTTCG
>JBBMKA010000020.1:3956986-4040125 GCA_037833695.1 Sechiopsis laciniata | reverse complement strand
CTAATGTCGAACGTCGTTTTCATGCATTTAGAGTTAAGGACTTAGGTTCAGACCTTGATTTGGGTCGGGTCGTTACATAACCCCTTAATCAAAACTCCTATTAACAACATTTAATCACACATTAAAATAACATTGAAAGTTTATTTCAACACAAGAATCATAAGTTTCTTAGCAAGTAAAAATTCACAAACATTCACAAAAATGAAAAACTCAAAAGAGGAATGGAAGAGTCAGCTTCCATGGTTGATTTGATGGTACACTATTTTTATACAACGTACAATTTGTTCCCCTCTGCTATAAAATGGCCATACAAAAGCTCATACATTGTAGCCCAACAAAAAAGGATGAACAATAATGACTTTTTTTTCTCTTCACATTTTAAGCCACTCGTCTAGGTTACAAGCATGGACGATCAGGTTCTCAGCCTATGCCAAGTCTCTGAATACAGACTATCGATTCTATGGTCAGTTCGACCACACTTCAGGTTGATGTTGCTATCACCGCCCTAATAACGTGTGAGACCTCTTACAACAGTAACCTCTATCTATCTGGGAATATTGGCCAGGTCTGACCCTACACCTCTATGGGTCACCCCCTAACATGTCACACAAGCAAACAGAGCCACTTTAATGGCGAAAAAGAGACCCCGATGGGTCAAGCGAGAAAAATAGATTCTATGATCTAAAGCAAGTATCTTAAAGTGGAGCAAGATAAGCCTAAGGAATACAAACCTACCTACATGCTCTCCCTAAAATCCAACAAATGTTCATGGCAACACAAAGACATGCTAACATAGTACCATGCAAGGCATGTCTTAGCTCATATACATATTTTCAACATCACATCATTCAAGTTCACATAATACAACGAGACATGCTTCAATTCAGATATGCATAAGCAACATGATATCATTCAATTAGCTCACATATTATGACAAGACAAGCATGCTCCAGTTCAAATGTGCATAAACATCATGATGGTATCATAAAACCATACAAAAGTCAACATGAAGTCTAAACGCACACGTATGAGCAATACATGTAAGCAATCACTACAAGGTTGAGTTAAGCAAACAATATATATAACATTCATTACTTGAATGTGGGTTGGAAATTAAACATCACACTTGGAACAATAAAGGGATAAGGAGAGCTTACCTTATCTTCACGGGGCTTTCTAAGTCAAGACCCAAATTCACCAGTTAAACCACTCAAACATTCTACAACCAAAACATTGTCCACACGAGGAAGAGAAGAAAATATTAGTTAACCCTGCGCTAATGTCTTGCCTTTCTACTGTTGCACGACGAAAACAAGGAGAAAAAACGCCCAAGAAATTCAAGTTGTAGGATGAACAATTTGGGGAAGGAAACATTGAGAAGAAAGTTTGTTGAAACGAGACAAAACCCTCTGTTGCATCTACCATAAAATCAAATCAAATCAAATCGAACTTGTTGTTGATATAGGACAACGATATGAAATCCCACAAGAAAAAGAAAACGTGAATACGAAACAAGAGGAATTCAAGGTGCAAATTCTCGTCCATGATCAAAAGTTCGCGTGAAGGAGGGACTTGGCCGAGGGTGGAGAGTGTGTCCATTAATTTGGGGAATGGGATCGGTTGAAGGTTGGGACAAATAAGGCTTCAAGTTTTGGGTATTTGCTAAATGGCCCCTCCATTTATACTTAAAACTATTAATTTACCCCTTGTTTGACTATTTTTTATCTTGGAAAAAAAAAAACCGAGGTTCGAGTCCTAGATGTAGTAGAAAATAAAATTGATTTATTTTAAAGGGAAACACTTCCAAATAAAATACCTTTAGAGTGGTTTGTCACAATTGGGCATATGACGCCGAGTCAACTGGGTCCACATCTTAATCAGAGGGCTTAAAACAATTGATTTGTACTACCTACATCAGGTGCACTTTCCTTTTCGATGGTTCAATCCAAGGAACTTCATAAGCGTGCTTAACTTGGAATAGTCTTAGATTGGATGGCCTCCTGTATCATGATATATACACTCTAAAAACTTTAAAATATTTTAAAGAATATATAATTATGTTATAGGTAAAAGAAAATCTATTTTTGAAACTTAATAATCAATTTGAGTTAGTCAAGTTAGATTTAGGTCAACCCTTGACTCAACCCAACCTATAAAAAATTCATTAATTTGAATCCAAACTAACTCAACCCATAAAAAATTCATTAATTTGAATCCAACCCACCCAACGTAACCCAATATAGGTTGGGTTGGTTCAGGTTATTAGAGTTGTCGGATTGTTCCAACATCCCTAACGATAATGATAAATTTTTCAAGAATGACATTTTCAAAATGCGGGCGTTACAGGTTAATGCTAAAAAAATTTATTTTTTAATTGAAATGTTATTAGTAGGATTTTTTTTTTAATTCAATAATAACTAAGAATAAAATATTCAAATATGTAACTTTTTATTAAAATATTCAAATATGTAACTTTTTATTACTAAATTATGCAAAATTTTGTTGGAGCTCAACTCTTAATTTTGGCAAAGAGAATGCTATTGATCGAAGTTTTGTACGGTTAAACATATGCAAAGAGATCAAATTTTGTAAAATACTTCGAATAAGGAGGACAGTAAATTTCCGAATCCAATATCGAATAAAAAAAGGCTATGATACTATGAAAAAGTAAACCTTTTTTAATGGTCGAATGAAAATGGTTCATTTATTCAAAAAAAAAAAAAAAAAAATTGAAACAAAAAAGAAAGCAATACTTTGAATAATGAGCATGTTGCAGTATCAATAAAAGAAGAGAAAAACTTGTACTCATTCATGTGTGATAACCATGTGGTGTGTAGTTTATTAATCTATTTATTTTCAAAATATTGTCTCGCATGTTAGGTCCAACACCCTAAATATCAAATTTCTTTATATTATTTTTTTTGTTAAATCTTTTATCCTGCCATTAAAAAACTTTCAAAAATAGTCACATCTATAAAACAATATAAATATGATCATTTTAAAAATAATAATAATAACAAGTATAGTCATTAATATTAATGAGTACTATTAAATACTTTTTTATAATATCGTATTAACGAGTATTTACCATGCATAATACTCTCTTAATAAATATTTATAATACAGTATTAAAACGTATTAATAATTATGAATACATACATTAAAATTTGTCAACATGAGAAGAGTTCATCCACGGCTATTTCCTTTTTAATTTTTTTTTTTTTTTACTAAACTTCAATGGTATTTAACCATTCACTTTTGATCTATTTTGTGCTTTCAAAAATAAAAGTGAACAAAAAGTTTATGCTAACAAATATCATAATTTATAATATATAATACCATACTTTCATTTATATCATGGTAAGTTCATAATCTAAATGTTTGGTTTAAATTTTTCTTAGAAAAGAAAAATTCATCTTATGTTAAAAAATTCTAATCTCTTAAAATTTAAATATGATATTAAAAAGTAAGATCGGCTTAGTTCAAAAAAAAAAAAAAAAAAAGATCAACTGTTAAATAGAGTCTTAAATTAAAAAATTAATTTCTAAAATTAAAAAATCAAAAATAAAAAAGACGTTTGAAAACTTACAAAAAAAAATAGCAAACATATTTATTATTATACTTTAACTCTCTCTTTTCTAAGTAAATAATAATAATAACAACAATAATAATACATCTCTTTCCATTTTTTCTAAGCTTTTAAGTGATAAAAGAGGAACACAACTTCATTTGAAAATAGTAAAAACGGAAGAAAGAAAGTTCTAATTTTTTAAATCACAAAGAAAAAAGTAAAGAAAAATAAATTGGTTATTCAAATGTTATTTATTAATAAAATATAATGTCAAAAACATCTAATACTTAGCTATTTTTAGTTTGTGCTCATACTAAAATATTAAGAATTTAAATCTGGTTGAATTAAAAAATAAAAAATAAAAGAATTACGAAAAAAAAACGAACTATTATCCTTAAATTATTATTTCTATATGTTTATCTATTTTCTTTTGTTATTTATCGATTTTTACTTTTGTTTTGGAAAGGTTTTGTCCTCTTTTTATTTGTTTAGAAATCAAATTTGTTAATTTACAAATCTCTTTAGACTCTAATCTTAATTTTTAATATCATAGTTAAATTTAAAAATTATAAAGATTAGGTTTGTTGAGATAAAACCAATTAAAAAACAAATTCTTATACTAAACATTTGGATTATAGACTCGGTCTTATATAAATAAAAGTATGATAAGTGATTTGATAAGAAAATTAATATAAAAAAAAAAAAAAAAAAACATTTATTATGGTGGAATAGATAGAGACGACATTTCAAAAAAAAAAAAAAAGTAAAATAAAAACGAGGTTTAAAAAGTGTCAACGGTTCGTGATTAGGCACATCATGTGCAACAAAAAGAATAAGTAGGTAAGTTTTTCAAAGAATTCGAAAAAAAAAAAGGTGAAATCAGACCGTTTTGGTATATATTCTCACTTTTCTCAAAGAACAAAAAAGGTATCGCTCTTAAAGTAAAGAGGTGATACAGGAGCGCTCCTCCCCTTTCTTCATTCCTCTCGTATATTCTCATGCCAAAGTTGGCTATACATATATATATTGATAGCTTAGACACAAACAAAGCATTCCATCTCATTCGACCTTTGAGTTCAAACTAAATAGAGAGATTTCAAGATGCTTTTTCCTGTAGATCCTTCGAGAGGTTTGCATAAAGCTCTTGTTTTCAACCTCTATTTGATAGTGCTTTTATTTATTTTGTTATTTCTTATTTTTCGTTTCTATTTTATGGTTTAAATAGAAATATATTTTATTAATTCTTGTTTGCTTAAGAAGAAATATATATGTTTTTTTTTTTTTTTTTTTGGTTAGATCAAACAAAATCAAATTTACCTTAATATAAAAATGTATAACAAGCACCCTACAAGAAAATGTATATACATCAATGGAGGCAGAAAATTTTTCCTTCTCCATTGGCATTATGGCATTCTACCCCGACGAACATTGAGTTAGTTAGGGTTGGCTAATTATTCTTACATTGTACTATAAGCATGACCAGTTTTATGAGACGATTGTCAAAAACATTCTCAATTTATTAGATGATTGTTGAAACACATTCACAACTCTTAAGATAAATTGAGAAAAATATCCACACACTATAATACATTGTAGTGCTTGCATTGAGTGTATTTGTAACGGTTTGGATATCTAAAGATTTTTCATTACCATTCATTTTTTTAAAACAATTAGCGAAAATACAAATCTCATTAAACTGGACTCGCTATATATATCCATTAACATATTATGTGGATGTAGTTTCATTTAAGGAATATATTTGAGAAATTTTAAGTATGATATGTATTGTGTTTTTTTTTATAAGGAAGTGTGATATGTTTATATGCCAGCTAGAAAAAGTCCAGAGTCTGCTACGGAAGAATCTCTGCATGAGCTCAAAGAGAGGGTCACTGCGCTCGAGAAGGACAACAAGCAGTTTAGGGAGTCCTTTGAGATTTATAAGAAGCAGATACAAGCACAGATACAAGAGTTGTCGAGGAAGAAATAAATGATGGTGGTGGCTCGTCTAAGTAGGTATGTTTCTAACCTATATGGTTGTGGCTACCGCTATCCTACAAAGACAGTTACTTTAGTATTATTTACGTTTTCATAGTTATGTTGAGAAAAATATTAAAAATAATTTGGTTGCGGCTATCTTGCTTCTAAGATAGCCACAATTTATGTTTTATATGCATTATATAACATGTTTAATTTTTTTCGGATAAATTCAAAATATGTCGTTATACTCCCACAATCTATATAAAATTTCTAGATTCTAAGTTTTATGTGTAATTCTAATTAGGTTACAGATTTTTTTAGTTTAGGTGAAAGTTCTTATTTTATTTTATTGTTTTGTTCAGGTAGACGGCTGCTATCACCGTCATGGGGATCGGTGCAATTCTCTTTTGTTTATGTGTTCCTTTCTTGCATGAATAATCCTTTGTTTTGTTTGATGTCGTGTGTTTTTGGTTTTTGGAATGATTTGAACTTCTAGTTTGATGTCGAGTTCTTGTTTGTAATACTCTCAATTTTGTTTGTTTGGAATAATTGGAATGAGTGGTTTGTAATACTTAAGATCTGTAATACTTTACGTAAAAAACATCTTAGTTTGCTTCTTGTGATAGTCTATTTCAATTTAATGAAATGAATGATTTAATACACACACACACATATATATATATATGGTATTGTTATCAATTATAATTTTTTTTAATAATGAAAACTAAGTTGAAAAATCTAACGAAACGATATTTCTTCGGCGTAAACCATATACCGCGACAATAGAATCCTCTCTCAGCGTCAAGTTTTTTCGCTGACGGAGAACTATCTTCCGTCGATAGGCTACTCTAACATAGCTAAGCCGATTAAGCATTTTTCGTCGGCAGTTGCTACCACGACGGATTCTTCCACCACTGATTACTGTTAGAGCTAAGTCGATTGAGTATTTTTCGTCTGCATTGGCTACCACGACGGATTCTTCCGCCACTGATTATTGTTTTTCTTACGGTGGCATTAAAATAAATAAAAACACAATGATATATATAACATGATATGTAATATAATTTAATTTCTATATTCCATCAACATAAGAAATATAAAATCTTTTTTTTTTATCAAGAAACAAAGTATATTTCATGTGAATGTTGACATAATCGATTATATTGACAGTTAAGAATTAAAATTATATTTAAAAACATGAAATACTTATCTATAGATATAATTTTTTTACAAAAGTATTCATCAATATAGATGTTAAAGGTTAAATTTCCAATCGATCAATATGGCCAAACAAAGAACCTCATCCTGAAGAGAGGCCCAAAAGGATCTAGCTTAAGAGGGAAAAATAGAGACGAGCCCGCCTTGGACAAGGTGGGTCGAGTAAAGCTTGGCCCAAGACAATGTGGGTCAGGCAAAGCTTGACCCAAGCAAAGATTGACGTAAGGCAAGATGGGTTATATGTAAGGGAAATAGTAGGAAATGGCTTAATTTAGTAAAAAAATAGAGGTCGTGGTTTTTTTGTATTGGACTTTAAATCCATGTCTAAAAAAATATCAGGGAGGAGAAATGAATATTTTCATCTCAAAATACCTTGAACTTATTTTTCCATTTAGTTTTTTAACGAGAAAAAAAAAACCCAGTTTTTTCCTAAATCTAAGCATAACAAATTTTCCCTAAATCTAAGCATAACTAATTTGATATTTCAAATTTAAAATACTAATAATAGTCAACAAATCCGAAAGATTTAGGGAGTGGACTAAAAAAAAATGAAAACCACGAATCAAAGTTGCCGATCAAGATGTACGGTGGATGTACAAACATAGCGCATGCTGATAAATTGTTGGGACTACATATGCAGTACAAAATATGTGCCAACAATGTCTAATATATGCAACAACAAAAAAAAAACAATGTTACTCACATAATATATACAAGTGACAACACTACCGTAACTAACATATGCGTCAATACAATGTACAAAATAAGTGCCAATAGTAACTAACATAGGATATGTACAGAATACGTGCAACCAATGTCTAACATAAGCAAAATAAAAATAAATAAATAAAGGAAAATATAATCCCTACAAAGTAGGGATTCTATTAGGTATAAAATATGTGTCAATGATTAACATACGCAAAAAAAAAAAAAAAAAAAAAAAAAAAAAAAAAAAACCCAATAGGAATTCGATTTTAAGCGTTAATATCTTTAAAAACCAGAGACATTTGAGAGATTTGGAAGCTTATAATGAAAAAAAATGTCAAAGCACCAAAAGAGATTTAAAACTTACACTAGAAACATTTATATCTTCATAAACGTGGCTCCAATGACGGTCCCTTTCAAAGTCTCGAGAATCAGAGCCCAACAAAATGCATGCATTTCTCTTGCGGCCGGATTTTCAACACGGGGCTATCATCAATCGCAAATACATGGGTGGAGGGTTTTCGCGGGGGTTGTTTAAGGAGAGAGAAAGAATCAAAATGAACTTTTCATCTTCTTCAAAAATGGATATTTAAGGCGCTCATAAAACTTAAACTCAAGTACTATTCCCAACCATTTTTTAATTTATATTTAACCAAACTTACAATAATCACATCGACCAACGAGAGTATGTACGACTTATGGGAAGGGGATGTATAGCTATATTTGTTAACGTTAAAAACAAAATTTCTAAATTACGTATAAATTTTTAAAATTTTCAAAATCCATGATTTCATGGGATTTTATAATTATTGATTTAATTATGTTTGACTAACTTTTTTAGAATTAGTTAGGTTGTTTAAGATTTTTCTTGATTAAAAAAGGTAGTTACAAATAATTTATTAAAATGGATTAAAAAGAAACTCTATGAAATATAGGAGGGGTACAATTGTAAACAACTTTGCATATTAAAAATTAATTAAAATTTGGAAATAAAAAAAAGTCTAAAAATCTTTAGCCACGTCCCTAATTAGTTTCTAAATTCTAGTCATTTCCCTAGTTGTCCCTACATGTAAAGCTTTACCCAAGGCAAGGTTGGTGAAGCAAAGCCCAATCTTAGGCAAGGTGGGTCGGGCTTGGCACAGTGGATCAGGACAAGCCTGACATGGGGTCCCGAGGACCAAACCGAGCCCCGGTAGACCACCTTAATGTTTCTGTGTGATTGTCCTCCTAGTAACACAAATAACCCTTAAAAGATGCAAGACATGTTAGGGCGCGTAAAGAGTGAAGAAGGGTATGACAAGGTCAAGAGGTACCAATTACAATGTAGCTACACCCATTATTACTCGAATTGTAACACCGTCATTAGTAGAGTGTAAGTTACGATTCGGCCATCATTACTCGGATTGTAACACCATCATTAGTGAGGTCAAGGTTACAATTTGAATAATGATCCCACAATTAAGTGGAGAATTAATAGCGAAGGCGGTAACATAACACCTCCTAATAAATAGGCATGCGGGAAACAAGATGGGTAAGCTATTCTAAATTCCTAAGCTAAGCTACTCTCCTAAAAGGGCTCTTTACTTTCTATTCTCGTGAGATTCTGACTTAGGCATCAGTGATCACGTGACTCACACCACACCGGTGTCTTAACTCTTCTTTATTTTTTAGTCACTATGTATCTGCTAAGTCATAAATTTACTGTTGATTCGACGATCCAATATTTCGGTATCAACCATAGGTATTTTAGAAGAATTTTCATCAACAAAATCTTGATATTTTTATAAGTGAAAAAATATGAATAGTCTAAGCTTTTTGATTTTTAAGAAACATTTTATCAAATATGAATATTAAAAAATAATAATAATAAAATAAATTAGATAGAAACGAGAAAGTTATCCACCAAGCCTTGGTATGCAGGAATTTTTCATTAGTTTTTTTTTCGTTTGGGTTTAATGTATATAATTGTATGATTAAAACTAGGAAAACAACATCTCAAAAAAAAACTAGAAAAACAAGAATGGTTAGAAGTTGTTGGTGTTGAAGCTGGCATTGTAGTGGTTATCACAGAGACAAAATCCCAATGTAAACAAGCAGAGGTGGTTATCAAATATGATTAATTATGTACAAAGTGGAGTCTAAATTGTAACTATTATAAACTACCATGGAGTGGCTTAATTGGTTAAAGAGGGCCTTGAAAATGAGTCCAATTCATGGTGGCCACCTAACTAAGAATTAATTTCTTACGGATTTTCTTGACATCTAAATATTGTAGGGTCAGATAATATGTCATGTGACATTAATCGAGGTGTGCGCAAGTTGACCTAAACGGTCACGGATATAAAAAAAAATGTTGTAACTAATATTGATTTCTAGAATGGGTTAAAATCACATGTGTATCTCAACCGTTAAGATATTCATATAATAAAAGTTTCTACAATAAAATATGATTTTGTGTCCTATGTTTTTTTGGACTCCAAATCGAGACACCTTATACCGAGGCGAGGGATTTTTTAAAAAAATGACATCGAAAATATATGTATGTATCATTATCAATTGAGTTTGTGTAAATAAGTACCAGCGAATATTTTGATCTTGATTGGATACTCAACTCATACATAGTGGGAAAATGATTCCTAAAAAACAGTTTATTTGGTTTGAGAAAGTCCAACCTAAAAATTATGGACCTATATAATAGTTTCAAGAATCATAAGTTCCTTGGCAAGTAAAATTAATTCACTAACTTTCACAAAGATGAAAACTCAAAAGAGGAATGGAAGAGTCAGCTTCTTCCATGGTTGATTTGATTTGATGGTACACACTATTTTTGTACAAGGTACAATTTTTTCCCCTCTGCTCTAAAATGGCCATGCCCAAGCTCATACATTGCAGCCCAACAAAAAGGGATGAACAATAATGACTTTTTTTTTTCTTCATCTGATCCAGACTCATTAATTGGTGATTCCCATTTTGAGATATCTGCAGAAATCAGACCAAAAAATGGTTTAGATCAAACAATCATGGTATCCTGCAACATTTCAACAACATAAGATCATCATATGAAGTTTGAAGTTTCAATGATTTAAAACTTAAAGTTAACTTTCCCTCGTGAAGATAATCATACACTGTTTGATTATTTCTCCTATTCCTGCTCATCAATCCAATGATCGTTGTCTACTTCAATATTTATATTGGTACGGTCCTTTGTGTTAAAATCTGTAAAATTGCCACTACATCAAAAAGATTAAGTTGTTGGGTTGGGATAAACTAATCATGTATATGCTCAACTCTTAACCTCATGGTGTAAGTTTTTTGATTGACTAAATCCTAGCAAATGCATTTGAATCAAGATTTACTCTGGTTGTAAGATATTTAAGTAATTATGGCAAGGTGTTCACTTCAGAGTCAGAGCTGAAATAAGCTCAAGGATGCTCGAGGCTCAAACATGAAATTAAATAACTACTTTTTTGTGGGCTTTTATATCTAAATTCTAGATTGCTTATGACAAACATTGATTAAAAGTTAGTATCAAGTAATCCTATTGACATAACTTTCAAAATTAGAATGAACCTTTTCGAAATCCATAGGAAAGAAGGTTGCAAAAACATGCAGCAATATAATCAATGGCAATTATTCGTTTAGAGTTTCAGGTCACTATTGAGACTGTAGCAAAAAAATTAAGAAAAAGAAGAACCAATGAGGCAACATTCAGTCAAGAGAAAAAATAATTTGTTCGTCAATGAATGAAACTTAAGTAACAGATAGAGCCTCAATAACATAATAGATAGAGCTGAAATAGCAAAACACGATTCCTGAGATAGAGAAGTTTAATACTACAACTTGTGGACAGTTATTTCAAAAGCTTGCGTAAACCAGAAGTTATGACCTCTTAAACATAATTTTTTTCTTTGATAGCAATGCTTACCATATCCATGCTGCAAAAGGAATTTAGGAGCCAGGTTGACGATCTAGTCTAATCCCGAGTTTGAACAACTCTTGTAGCAGATGAACTATGTTATGAGCAAATTGCAATCCCTCATCGCCATAGCGAAGAGAATTAAGAGAGTGCTCAAGAAAATCATAATCAGCTTGTACTGCTTCCAGCCTTCCTGTAAGATCTGAAATTTTATGCTCAAGAGCAAGGAAGTCAACCCCCTCCATTTTGTTTGCACAACTTATTTGAACTTTCACATTGGAAAATTTTTCTTCACTGCCAGAATGATTGTTGTTATCCGGATCGACCAACTCTTTTTCTGGTGTAACTTTTCCACTAAAGGGAATTTTGTCAATGTGCATGGATGAACCAGTTTCTTCACTATTTCTTTGAGACCTCTCAGCATCATTAGTCTCTTCCCCTTTCTGTTCCGGATTCACCTCTTCTTCAATATCTATACAATTAGGAACCCTGGCTAAAAGTCTATTAGAAAATGTGTTGTTGATCTTATCCTCCAAGCTCTTCAAACATTGCTGTATGTAGATTTTCTCATCTTCAAATTCTAAAGATGAAGCTTGATTATTCAAAGATCTACAGCTTCCTTTTGATGTCTCCACAAACGTTGATTTGAAGGAATAATTGACATTATATTCATGGTCTTCTGCAATATCATTCTCTGCATTGATATGTTCTTCATTTGCACCATCACTTTCTTCATGTTCAGTCTCAACTATTGTATTGACCAAGTGATTAGATCTATAGTGTTCGAGCTCTGTTTCTAAATCTATGATTGCTATCTCCTTTTCATTTAAGAGTTCGTTTGATTTCTCTAGAGCTTCGACATCATTCTCTGCTTGTTCTTCCATCATTCTCAAGTAATGAAGAGCCTCCATGTGCATTGCAGCCTTCTCCTCTTGCAACCTCGTAATCATGGCCATGGCTTGACTTGCAGCAACCTCAGAAGCACTGCGCTCTTCTTCCAACTCTTTATACAAAGAATTTATACATTTCTTATCATAATCAACTTGTCGCTTCAACCTATCAACCATATTTTCGCCTTCAATTTCACCTACATTGCTTCCATCTAATGATTCAATAGATTCCATCGAAGCCGACCGAGGAAATGCCCGAGTTATGTTGAATTCAGAGGAAAATCCTTCCTGTAAATCATCACAAGAAATGCTGAAATTCTGGCCTTCGTAATCTGAGGATGATTTGTTAACAAGTTCAACAGGATTGTTTTGCAATGAAAATTGCTCCATATCATTACTAATTATATCAGGTTCCATCTTCAAAGGTTTCCCTGTAGCAACATTGAAGACGCCTTGTTGCCTATCACTCTCAAAAGACTCATTAACATTACTATGATTTGTACCATAATTAGTGTTCATAACAGCAGATTTATAGACCACCTCATTAGTTGTAGAACACTCTTTAATATCACTCTCGGAGGACTCGCTAATATTGTTATGGTCCATATCATCATTAATGTTCTTAGTAGTAGATTCATAGGCTGCCTCGTAAATTTTCAGACGCTCTTCATCTATTTTTCTGGTTAATGGAGATGGCTTCAAATCATCATCAGTAACTATATCAGTTTCCTTCTCCAAAGGTTGTCTTGTAGCAAAATTGAGGACTTCATGTTCCTTACCACTCTCGTAGGACTCGCTTGTGTTGCTATGGTCTATATCATCATTAGTGTTCTTAATAGCATATTTATAGTCTGCCTCATCACTTATAGGACATTCTTCAACTATTTTGTTGATAAATGGAGACGACTTCAAATCATCAGTAGCTATATCAATTTCCTTCTTTGAAGATTGTATTGTAGCAAATTTAAGGATTTCCTGTTCCTTACCACCGTCGAAGGGCTCGCTAATGTTGCTATAGGGCGTATCATCATTAGTGTCCTTAATAGCATATTCATAGACCCCCTCATCAGTTTTAGGACACTCTTCAGTTTTGTTCTTCGAAAATTGTTCTACAGAAAAATCGAAGTCTTCTTGTTCCCTATCACTCTCTGAAGACTTGCTGCCAGTGGTATGATTCACCTCATCAATTTTAGGACACTCTTCAAATGTTGTGCTTATCAAAGGAGATTGCTTCAAATCATTAGTAACTAGATCAGTTTCGTTCTCCAAAGATTTACTTGTAGTAAAATTGAAGACTTCATGTACCTTATCAATCTCGGAGGACTCACTAACCTTGCAATAGTCCATGTTATCATTAGTGTTCTTAATATCAGATTCATAGACCTCCTCATTAGTTTTAGAACACTCTTCAGCAGTAGTGCTAATCGATGGAGGTTGCTTCAAATCATTAGTAATTACATCAGTTTCCTTCTCTACAGGTTTCCTCGTAGCAAAATTGACTTCACGTTCCTTTTCACTTTCAGATGACTCACTATCACTATTATGATTTGTATGTTCCTTATCACTCTTAAAAGTCTCACTGTCACTTTTATGATTTGTATGTTCCTTATCACTCTTAGAAGACTCATTGTCACTCTTATGATTTATATGTTTTTTATCAATTTCAGAGGACTCATTGTCACTCTTATGATTTTTATATTCCTTATCACTCTCAGAGGATTCACTGTCACTCTTATGATTTTTATGTTCCTTATCAATCTTAGAGGATTCAGTGTCACTCTTATGATTTTTATATTTTTTATCACTCTTATAATTTTTATGTTCCTTATTACTCTTAGAAGACTCATTGTCACTCTTATGATTTTTATGTTCCTTATCATTTTTGGGGGACTTATTGTTACTTTCAGATGACTCACTATCACTCTTATGATTTTTATGTTCCTTATCACTTTCAGAGGACTCGCTATCACTCTTATGATTTTTATGTTCCTTATCACTTTCAGAGGACTCACTGTCACTCTTAAGATTTTTATGTTCCTTATCACTTTTAGAGGACTTATTGTCACTCTTATGACTTTTATGTTGCTTATCACTTTCACCGGACTTATTGTCACTCTTGTGATTTTTATGTTCTTTTCTACTTTCAGAGGAGTTGCTGTCACTATTTTGATTGGTATGTTTAATATCACTCTTTGAGGATTCACTGCCACTGTTATCATTTGTATCATCCTTAGTGTTCTCGGAAGAAGTTTCAGTAACCGCATCAATTTTAGGAGAGTTTTCTACTTTTGAACTTATCAATGTTGAATGATCCTCAAGCTCATTGAGAGATGCAATTTCCATATTGTATGTTTTGGTTTCTTCAGCTGCCACATATAAACAAGGTTAAAGAAATTAGACAAATAGGCACGAAAAACACATAAAAAAAAGAAAATCAACGCTAAAAGAATCTACCACCCAAGGAGAAGCGAGAGTAGAGATATACAACTCACATGTTAAATTTTCCACAACTCGTGTGTCGTCATGTAACGCGATGGACTCAGGTGAACAGGAGAGAGTTGACCCCCGGTTGGGAGAACCTGCAAGCTCTCTTTTCTCCATTGAATTCGTGTGACAAAGTCCGAAGGCATTGGATGCAAGAAATGATGATTCATCTAGTGAAATAAGTTCAGCCCATGTAGAAAGGTTGGCAGTTGGACTGGCTGGCCAAGGCAACCAATTCAACTCACTCAATCCATGAAAAATAGCATCACAAGCAAGAGATTTCACGTCATGGGGCTTTCGCACATCAATCTGCACATATGATTCTAAGGGTGAAGGCCTTGAATCAACAAAATTAATGGATAGCTTAACCTGATCAAAACTATAGCTATGAGGCTCTAGTGGAATTTGTGTTATGGATTGAGGAATAGATTCTTATTTAACCTCACTTTTTTCACATATTAAACTTCTATCATCATCTTCTTCAACAAGAAGATCGTCTAACTCAAAAGATGATCCTCAGCTCACTATATCCTACATGAGACAACAGATTGAATCCAGTTGTTGAACAAAAAAATTTATCCCTCTGATAAGAACCCATCTCTATTACGACATCAAAATAAACCGAATTTAAGGTACTTGGACCTTCCTATTCATGAGATCACTCAAGACCCAATACCAAAATGGCTTAAACATTTGATACCCCTTCCATACACATTACCCTCTATTTATAACTAAATGCCTAACAAACTCCTTTAGGTATTAACTAAAATACCCCTAAGCTATCCCTAATAACAACCCAATCACCCTCACCATTTTAGCCATTTCGACTATTTATGTGGTGTGGATAAGGAAAATTGGGTTTAGTGGCCATATGCACAGAAGATTTTAATTGCAGTAATCCTTTGGAATTTTGCTCTGTCTTCCAAGACTTACTGCAACAAGAACAAGACCTTTTCTTTATACAGAGAGGAATCGAATCCATATTTAGTAACTTCCTATAAGCTCCATTTCCACCAGTATCTGACCTCAACTTCCCCACTATCAACCTTTGCATTTCGGACTTGGACTTGACTTTATTGCTTGTTGAATGACTCACACATCTCATTGCTATCAACCAGCTTACTATGTCTGTAGTATGAAACTAAACATGATATCTCCAATCTATGGCTGGTACAGAGAAGATTCCTATAATTATCAGTTTTTTCTTTGTCCAATAGATGATCAAGCCTGGAGCACAAAATGCAATGCGTTTGAAAGTTTCAAACATGTACAACTTTAGTCAAAATATATGACAACAAAGCATCAATAAACAATAGAAAAATGAGGAGCCATTCACAAGCTGCGGACTTTAGAATGGCTGCAGAACCCTGTAGACCTCTGAGCTTTACAAAATGTTTCTCCTTTAGCTTCCATTGCTCTAGAATTTCATGCGGCTACCATCTCTCTGCCAACCTGAAAACCCTTTAGACGATGAAGATATCGATGCTCCGAGGTTTTGATTGTATTCTTAAGTATCTTGTCCTGAATTGGATCACCTAATGTGAATATTGAATCCCAATATAAAAAGATAGTGAGATATACAATGCACCCCAGAAAAATTATCTAAAGTTGGCCATTAAAGTGGCATTAATCCGGGAAAAAAAATAATAAAAAAATACAATGGTGGATGGAATTAAGGAGACGAACTCCACAAACTGAGGAATACGTTACAAGGGAAAAAAAAGGAAGAAAGAGAGAAAAATCAAGATGAGTGCAAGGAAAACTATGAAGAAAATAAAGAATTTCAAGAAAAACAAAAGCCAAACTCTGCCTCGTCATTGATGTGGGCATTAGAGAAACCTCCACTATATTCTTTACTCTCTAAAACAAGAAGAATGATAGCTCATAGAGGATTTTCTTTCCTTTTTCATTTTCTTTGTGCGAGAGAAAAAGAGAAAGAAAAAGGAACTTGATTCAAAGTTGTTCAAAACGCAGTGCTCTAAAAGTGGATTAAAGAACAATGTCCCAATAAATCATGGTAATGGGTTCAATCCATGGTACACACCTAGCTAGTAATTAATTTCTTATGAATTTTTTTTACATCCAAATGTTGTAGGTCCTACGGTATTTTTTATAAATAGTCAAGGTGTGCGTAATCTTGTCCTTACACACATATATTAAAAAAAATGCTCCAATACAGACGTTCAAATTAATGCCAAAATGCAGATTAGGTGAAGGAAAAATCCAACCAATCTCAAAATGTTCGAAATTAGGCCATGAATCAAACCATGAACATATTAAGAATAAACTGTCCAGAAAAAACCAAATGAGACATAATCACAGTCACGTTCTTAAAGGTGAGAAAGAAAAAACAATGCAGAGTATTTGCTGATCCCACAAAAACCCAAATACCAATTTGTAAATTAGGACATTGAGAAAAAAAGAAAAAAAAACCAATAAAGCTGGACAGTTAAATCAGAATAAAAACAGAAACAATACAACCCAGAAGAATGTGCATTAGAAGCCCTAAAGAAAACCAATCCAGAAAGCTCCAATCCTATAAGAAACAAACACAAATTACCCTTTGAATATAATTTTGATCATAAAATCCAAATGTTATGAATATATGCTTACCTTGTTTGAAGCTGAGAGGATGATCAGCAAGAAAAAAACGAAATGGACAGAAAAGAAGATGAAACTTTGATTTGGAACCAGAGAAATTGGGACCGGAATTAGAGAAACAAATAAATGTAAGAAAATGTGTGATTAACAGAAATTGGGATGGAATTAGAATTTCAAAGAAGCCCTTGTGTTTGAAAGACGTGGACTAAAACCCATTTGTTGATAAACTCTATTTTTCTTACATAAGTTGCCAAATCAGGTAAAAATAGAAATCGGTATGATTAAATAATTAAGTGTTTTTTAAGTATAAATTGGAATAGAAGAACCATAAATCTTAGATAGAGGGTGTTATTATATTCAATAAAATTATAATTAAATATTAATTTTTAGAATCGATCATGATTATGGTGTTGAATTGAATTATTACCAAACAATAAAATCATTACGCCACTTACTTTTTCGATATTAATAATTAAGTGTTAATTTTTTAATTTTGAGGAAGATCGAGAAAGAAAGAAAGTAAGTAAAAACACGATCGGAATAATGATTAGTGTCACATCCACCTTCATAAATAAGTTAAATTCCTATTTTGGTTCCTAGATTATGAAAGAAGTTCTATTTTGATCATTAGACTTTCAAAAGTTCAAAATTGATTTCTAAACTATCAATAAAGCTTAAAAATAATCTCTGCCGTTAGGGAAGTGTTAACTTGCCGTTACTATTTATTAAAATAATAATATGTTCTTTTGCCGTTACTATTTATTAAAATAATAATATGTTCCTTTAACATTCTCAGAACTCCATCTTTTCTTAGATTCATCTCATTTTCATGAATCTATTTTCTCCTGTAGTAACTACATACAAAATATTTATTTAATGTTTCCTTTCTAGCCGATGGTGGCGTTAATTTTCGACTTCATATGAGGTTCCGACCGTTATAAAAAAACGAATATATTTTGTAGGATTTTTTAAGAAATTCGTTGGTTTCTTCAAAAAAAAAACATTAAAAAAACGCTAGAATGAAATTTGAAAAGAAATTTAACGTCAATTTCTTCGAAAATAGTAAAATCTAAGCACAAGAAGAAAATGTTAAGGAAGAAAATTAAGAGTCCGTAAAGAATTCAAGAATGAGCAAAGCCCAAATAAGGACCAAGCAATTTGGGCCAAGAGAACAGATGCGCCCAACATCCAAGGTTCAAGCCCAAATCTTGCGTTCGGCCTATAAAAGTCCAGCTGCTCCGCTAATCCTTCTGAAGAATCCACGCTCGGTTCACAAGTAGTTATATGGGAAAATTACGTTTTTTTTGTCCAAGGTTTGGAGCTTGATTTCAGTTTAATTTCTATATTTAAAAAATATAATATCTTTAAATTTAAAGATTAATTTCAGTTTGATCTCTATGTTTTAAAATTGAATAATTTTACCTTTTATATTTCAATAATGTTTACTTTTAATACTAGTGTGCTTTGTAGTTATCAAAAACACACAAAAATTAAAAGTAAATATTATTGAAGTGTTGTTTTAAAAAACATACAAGAACTAAACGTGAGTATTATTGAAGTACGAGGGGTAAAAATTGAATAAGCATTATTGAAATATCATCCGTGAAAGTGTTCATTATTTAAATATATATACCAAACTGAAATTAAGTCATACAAAAAAAAAAAAAAAAAGTAACTTTCCCTATATTTATGTATAAATCTACTTATCTTTAATAAAGACTGTTATATTTGTACATCGAATGTTTTTAAAATTTTCGATAAATAGTAAATCAAAATATTTAAATATAAATCTATATTTTTATCGTAGATTTCAAAATTTTTTAATATATAATATGTGTATAAGTATAAATCTATTATGTATCCAATTTTGAAACTTACGATAAAAAAAATATATAATTATCTTTTTTTAATATATTTATATATAAGTTTACTTTTTATTGAAGATTTTCAAAAAAAAAAAAATTGATAAAAATTATAGGTTAAATTACCATTTTAGTCCCTCGATTTTGAGATTTATTTCATTTTGGTCTCTCAACTTTCACATATTCAAATTTGATCTCTAGACTATCAAAAAAATTCAAGAATCTTTTAGTCAAATAATTTTTTTTCTTACTCTTAAATTTTTTTTCTCTCTCTTCTATCTTTCATCAATTCTCTTCTAAAAGTTTTACCTCTCTTAAATACATATCTCTAGTCTTCTATTCTTCTTCTTTTTTTTTTCCTATTCTCTCTTCAATTCATATCATCAAATTGTTTAACATGAGATCATTTTTCTAAATAATTATTTTCGTACTTTGATTTGTCACTTTTAATTTTTCAAACTCATAGTTTACCATGGAACCAGAAGAAAAAAAAGAGAATGAAAGAAGAAAAAGAAAGGAAATAGAGGAAGAGATGTGGATTGAAGTATTAATTTTGGAATAGTGAAAACTCAATATTTTATTTCATTGGTAGGAATGAATATTTATAAATATTGAATCTGAGAAATCTAACTAACTTAAATATTATAACAACTAAATACTAAATAAAAAATATATATATCTAACCAAATGAATAACAGAATATCTAATATTCCCAGTTGGAAACTAGAAAGTCCAACTTGAGGAGAAGAAAATAAATAAAATAAAATAAAACAAAACAAAACAAAAAAAAAACAGTAGCCTGATGCGCCAATTGGGAAGAACGGATGCTCCAATTGGAGATTGGAGATGATGCGTCATGGGAGATGAAAAAGCAGCACGAGACCCATAACCCACATGGAGCTCTGATACCATGAAAAAGCACCACGAGACCAATAACTCATATGAAGCTCTGATACCATATTAATTTTGGAAGAGTGAAAACTAGACATTTTATTTCATTGATAGGAATGAATATTTATGATATTGAATCTAAGAAATCTAACTAACCTAAATATTATAACAACTAAATACTAAATATAAGAAATCTAACCAAATGAATAACCATATATGAAGAGAGGTAGAATTTCTAGAGAGAGAAAATAATTTAAGAGTGAGAAAAAAATTCATTTGATTAAAATGATCATTTTTTAACTTTCTTGATAGTTTAGAGATTAAATTTGAACATTTGAAAGTTGATAGACTAAAATTGAATAAATAGCAAAGTCGAGAGACCAAAATTAGACATTTGAAAGTGTGAGGTTCAAAATGGAACAAATTCCAATCTTATATTTTTATGGAAGTTTTTAACCACCTTTCATCCAAGGTTTCAAAAGCTTCAATAAAGAGGGTTTATATTTTATAATATATAATATAAAATTAGGAAATTTATTTTAGGTGGCAACTTTTTGGTTGTCTATTTTAATTATATCTCTTTTTAAAAAATATTTCATAAAATGTAGAATTTTGGGCATATTTGTATATTCCAATTATATTATGAGCAATACTTATCTAAGGGTCTTAGAATTACATGTTTTTAGTTTTTTTTTTTTTTTAAAATGACTTTGATTGATAGAGAGACAAATGTTAGAGTGGAGAGACAATTGCAAAAAGTAAAAACACGTGGTTTTAAGGGTAAGTAAATATTTTCAAAACACTTACCCGCCCTTAAGTAAGTATTACTTTTATATTATTCACGATCTCTTGATTGAAAACTATTTATTGATTGAAAACAGTTTATGACATTGATTGAAGATTATATATACTAATTGAAGATTATCTATTGCACTAATTGAAAGCATTTGGCACATGGGCTTTCTCATCCTTTTACTAGGTTAGCCCTAATTTTATGTTATCTGATTACTTAAGACTTTAAAGGGAGCACATCTTCCAAACCCAAGCTTTCAATCATTGTGCCACCTCTTGGTGACTTGCATTTATAAATATAAAGCTTCTCTATATGTTTCAAAACCTTCCCTAATATGTATATGAATATATTTAAAGATAAATCTATGTATAAAAAATCAAAATTATGGTACACTCTTAAGGTATTACTGGGGGAGCAAGAATCCTTTCCCACCTATCCACCAAGGAGAATCCATGTTTTAGTTGGCTAAAATGTTCTTTATACCTAAAAGTTAATTTACTGTATATACACACACATGTAAATTAAATAAAAATAAATGAACCTAGTTTTGAAGAATCAGATTCTATACTATTCAATTTTTTAAGTGTTCATTTGCATGGAGTGGTTATGTAATTTGAACCTCATACTCTTTACTTATTTTTTAAGAAAAAGGATGGGAACTAATATTCGTTTTTTTTAACTTTGATGGAGTGATTCTTATATTTTAAAGAGGAATAATACTGGTGTACGTTGGGTTTGACTTTTTGTATTTAATTATTATATATTTTTTTTATCATACATTCTATTGGCTATAAAATCAAATTCCAAAGCAAACAGAAAAATGATATACAACAAAGCATGGATATTTAAATCAATGAGCTTTTTTTTTTTTTTTTTACTTTATATATAAATAGAAACAAATACATTAGGAAAATAATCTCATAACGAAGAAGCTCCTCTTATAATTATATTATTTAATAAAATAATTCTACAAATGCACGTATGTTTGATGTATATTTTGTAATTAAAAAATCAAAATAAAAAAATCAAAGGTAATATGCAACTTTTTTTTTTTTTAATTAGTCATCGTTCAAATGCCAGTAATAGCTGTTATACACGCTAAATGCTCCTTTTAATAAAAGTTTTAAAAAGAAAACGTGTACACTAATTAATTCTCTTTTAATTTATATATGCTATTGTCATAATTGACTTTATTAGCATCTAATTATATTCTAATTATGAGAATGGTAGTCTTTTAAATAATGCTTTTTTTTATATTATAATAATTGGGAGTGACGGATTCAAATCCATAATTTCATGGTCATTAGATATATATTAATGCGGCTGAGCTACTATCATGTTGGCTTTAAATAATGCTTACTTTGCATGCAAATAAATTTTTCTTCAAGATCTTTTTTTAGGTGTAAATTTGAGTAAATGGATTAAAATTTAATTATCTTTCCCAATCTCAAGCTTTCATACCTCAATAATTAAATTTTTTTAATTCAACAACAATTAACTACTCTAAAATAAAGGATCAAACTATCTTAAAATTGAAATGGACTACCACCAATCTTGCTAGCGCCACTAACCCATTTGGTAACTTGCAAAAGTTAAGGAGATTCAAACTCAAATATAAATATACATGCATTGTATATTGAATTGAGTTATTGCTCTCGCTACCTGCAAAAATGCTATCCAATTGAACTAAAAATATCATATTTTTATACGATCCAGCCAATAACATTGTGCCACGAACCCTTTTATAAAAACTTATAATATTTACATGGTACATAAGATTAGCAAATTCATAAAGTACTTAAAAGCAAACAAACTTTATCTTCCACCACAAAATTTGATGTCAACTAGATGTATTATATAAATCTGACTCATGAGTCCAATAGATTCAAGAGATTATGCATTTTATCCATAGTGATCAAATATCTAAAAAACTTTTTCATGAACTAGTTAAAATGTACGTAAGCTAATTCAAATACTAGTATATATCAAAAAAAAAAGAATCTGACTCATGAACCAATCTCGTTACCTTTAGTGAAATAAAGGTAAACATTAATTAGTAGAAAAACAACATTTAAGTGAAATATTCTTCCCAAAATGAACATGAAAAGAAGCACAAAGAAGGGGAGTTTGGTGTGAACTGAAAAAATGAAGCAAAAGGATTAGATGAGTGTAGAAAGTGGACTCCATGTCACAAGCCCCAACAAAAGCCTTTCATTGTTGCCTATAAAAAAAAGACCCCATGAAAGTTTAAAATAATGCATGGACAAATCAAATCTCAATCAAACCCCTTTCCTTTTTGCTCTTTGTTTTCTCTCTCTTTTCATGAATAGTTGAGGGGAATGTTGTCTGGTGCGAGATCTTTCATCTCTTTGAATTTGTAACCTCTTCGAAATCCAAACTCATACTTTTGAATAATTTCGGACCAGGCTTCATTCCCCTCAACGCCCCCCATTGAATGTTTCATCTTGATGTCGAACTTTCTCCTTGAAAACTCTGCTTTCCGGTTGGCCAGTCTCGACGAGTCTCCTGGGCTGGTTATACAGGTATGTTGGTTTGTGTATGTGCAGGTTGTGAAGGCTGTTCCCATTCACCAACTTTATGTGTTGGCTGTTTTGTGTGTATGTGTGAGTTTTTTTTTTTTTTTTTTTTTTTTTTTTTTTTTTTTTTTTTTTTTTTGTGTGTGTGTGTGTGTGTTTGTGAAGTAGGAAAGTTGCTTTATTTTTTCTGCTGTGTTTATGTTGATATCCAAGATGAAGTTTTTTTTTTTCCCTTGTTTAGAAACTTTCCACTTGGAAGCCAAGCTACAATTCTATAGCTAAATAATAGAATTAGGAGAGGGAATTCAAACTTGAGTCATTTTGTTTGTTAAAAATGACTTGATAGATATGAATCTTAATGAAATAGCTGTTAGGGGAAAAGCGTATTCTTGTGATTGATTAGTTTAATTCATAATTTTTCTAACTTGTTATAACGAACATCAAGTATATATCTAACCATTACAGGTATAGAAATTTAGTTGATAGATTTTAAGTTCAATGACATATTCATTTGCCCTATAAATTTGAACACTAATTTTCATACATGTAGTTCAATCTTTCAAACCATAGATTATTGAGTGGTTAAAGTATCGCTCCTTCACATTTATATGTTTGTTGTATTGTTTTATTGAGTTGTTGAGGGAAGTTGTTCGACTTAGTCAAATGCTATTAGTTGATATAATTAAATTTATTTCAATCTACCGGGTTAAGCTTTTAGGTTGATTGGTGATTTAATCTAATTCAACAAATCAAAATTTTAAACAAGGTCCATGTGATCTCAAAACTAGCTAGCAACGTGCACTACTACAAAATTGTGATATATAATCCAGGGCTAGGTTACGGTCAAGGGTCACATGGCTATGATATAAAACGATAGAATACACAACTGAAGTTAACTGTAGAATGTCAGAAGTGGACCATTTACTATGGGGATGGTCTAGTGAAAGGGTGAGGAAAAATTGGGAAGAAAAAGAACAATATTGGGAGCTGGGTTTGGTGTTACATGTGAAGGTCATAAATGGATGTGGGTCATAATAACTCATGTAATGTTGGGATGCTAAGAAGCAGTGCCTCTTTCAGCCACCCACCAATTAACTCATCACACAATACTCACCCTAAGGGGTGTTTGGGCCACCAAGAATAAGGAAAAGAATGGGAATGAGGATGATTTCTCTCCTCCCATAATCACGTTTTCCAAAAATTACTTTTTCATTTTCCTCTTTACTACTTTTTATTCTTTCTCCAACAACTTTTCATACATCACATCACTATTTTTCATTCATATCATATTCATTATTTTATTTTTCTTATAATCATTATATTTATCTCAAACACAAATAATTATTCTCTCCATAATCATTATCTTCACCTCAAACACAAATAACAATTACCCCATAATCATTCTTCTCCATATTCTCCTCCACATTATTATTCTCCCCTTAATTATTACCATTTTCCTTGCCCCAAACACCCCCTAAATTTAAACACCTTCTATTATATTGACATTCAAGGGCAGTTTTTTATTCAAAAAATAACAACAATAATTATTATTTCCATGTTTTTCGTTCTTTTTGGAAGTCTTAAGTTTAAAATCTATAAGTCAACTTAATTGTAAAGCATTTATCCGTATTTGAAACATTTATCGTAAATGGTGGATTATGATAAAAAGAAATTTATTTTATGGATGAAATATAATAAATGGTATTTAAGGTGCAGATTATTATAACAAAACTTACAATAAATCATATTTGAAATGCACTTTATTACTAACATTGGTTTAGGGTTTAAGCATTTGGAATAATAAAATGGAATTAACATGATAGTTGAGGGACCAAAATGGTACATTCATAGCCCATGATTCTTTGAAATTTTTGTTTTAGATAGGGGGTGTTTGCTTACCATATTTAATGAGGATTTAGTTAAAGAGTTATTTTGAATAGTTAAAATTTGAGAGTTTTAGTCAAAAACTCGTTTGGATGTGGTTTTTGTGTAGAGGAGTTAGAGTCAAAACCTTGTTTGGATGTAAATTTCAAATGAGTAGTTAAAAAAGTAATGATTAAAAGTGAGAGCTTTAAAATGAGTTATTTTGATTTATTTAAAATGAATGATTAAAAATGAGTTATTAGGAATGATTGAGTAGTTATAAATAAATAATTAGAAATTATAGTTATTTTTAAAAGTAAAAATGAAGAGGAATTAATAAAAACTCATTTAGATGTAGGTTTTCGAAAAAGAATTAATAAATCCTCCAACAAAATCCTCCAACAAAATCCTCCTTAAATATGATATACAAACAGCCGCATTCAGTGCAAAAAAATTAAGAATCTTTGGGATAAGAACCAACCCTCTTTTAGCTGGACCATTTGTAATGTCTTTTCTTCATATATTTTATGAAGTATATTCCTTGCCCTATTTTTTCTACAGAAATATTTGCATGCTGCCTAGCCACCTATGTGGCGAAATCTGATCCGTTGAATTTTTTTTTTTTTTGAAAAATATTAAAAAAAAAAAATTTCAACGGACCAGATTTCGCCACATAGGTGGCTGCATGCAAATATTACTCTTTTTTCTATTGCCAAATCTCATCAAAATTTGAACTTGTGGTGGGTCAAAAATTCCCCTCTTTGAATTATTTTTATTTTACTTGGGTACAACAAATTATAGAGTAGTGGAGATTTAAAACCTCAAAATATATCGCATATATACTCAAGTTAGAGATTGCAAGTTCAAATTTTATAACTCTAAATATGGTTGTTATGCTAAAAAATACTTCAACATAAAGAATTCATCATGTAACCTCTTAATAAGTTATGTTATTTTTTTTTTTTTTTTTTTTACAGTAATACATCATGTTAATTAAATTCAAGTCTTGTGGGCACATATGTTAACCATTAACCTATTTTCATGCTAGCCCAAATTTCTCTTCTTAATTTCTCTTACAAAGCAAGTATTCCTTGAATTTCAATTACCTGACATTTTTACCTATTGTCTCAAGAAACCCATTCATGTTAATAAAATTGTCAATATTATAACACATTGTCCCCACCCCTACAACTCTACTGATATTATTGATCAAGGTCAAATAATGAGACATTTTCCAGTTTTCCAAAAAAAAAAAAGGGTCAATTTTTCATTCACATGTGTTAATTAGATGTGAATTTTGAGACCTGTTAATGAAACATAGTTTCAGATTATTATTTTTCTTTGGAGAATATTTGGGAATTGGTGCCTAGACAGCAAACAAAAAAATCCATTCCTAAAACAAGATTTTGGTTCATATCAAATTACAATGTCCTGGTAATAAAGCTAAAACTGACCTGAATAACTGTGCTTCCAGAAACTGAGAAACCTATTAATACCACAGAAAATGTTCAACCTTCAACCAAATCAGAAGAGAGAAAGAAAGAAAGGAAGTGTAGTGTTTACAGTTTTAAATCCTTTATCAGTGTTTGGGTAAGGAGAATGAGAATGATTATAAAAAATAATTCTCTTATCAATGTTTGGACCAGCGACAATTATTTCCCTTTTATAATCAATGTTCATTCTCCATAATCACTATTCGTTCTTTCCATAACTGTTTTTCATTCTTCTACCTATAACCACTTTTCATTCTCTCCCGTACTCGGTATTTTGTTCCTTATGATCATTCTCAACACCTCAAAACATAAAAATATTTCTTCTCATAATCATTCTATACACCCTCAATATAGGTAAATGTTCCTCCTTAATCATTTCATTCATCCAAATACAAATAATAATTCTCCCATGTATTCTCCTTCATATTCCCAATCCTCCAAGATCATTCTCATTCTCAATTCTCTTAGAAGACAAAGAAAAAAAATTAAAGATAAGCAGAAACTTATACAGTTCTTACCTTTCCATATTGCATGGCATTTTGTGAAGAAAACTTTTCACCATTTGAAGTTGACATCTCACATCTGAAGAAATTATTTCTTCTTCCCTTTCCTACAAAAAAACAACACAGAAAAGCACCAACCCTTGTAGTTTGCTGCTCTTAGCTGGTTTTTTTGCAGAAGACAAAACACTTATCTTTTCTATATTTTAGGAAACAGATTCAAGATAATAATTGAGGGCAACAGAAGGATGAAAATCATGAAAAGCTAACATGACCGTGAAACTTCCTGACACCGATGTGCAGCTGCATATTCATCATTTTGCTTTTCCTTTTCTACTCTATCACCGTTTTTTAGGTAAAGTAAAGTGGAAATTAGCTGATCTTTCACACACAAGTTAAAAAAAAATAGTTGCATGAATCAAGAACCAATCAGTTCTCTAAACCATCTTAGTAAGTGAAGACATTTTCAAATGATCTATATAACTAAAGTAACTAGGATCACCAAATATGATTTTTTTTCAGTTCAATAACAAGCAGGGTAGGAGATTCAAACCTTTGACTCAACCTCTTGATCGAGAGCAATTATGTCTTCAACAGTTATTATATATGTCAATAAAGAGCAATAACTCAACCGACATAAGTGTGTATCCATGACTAACACATCATGAATTTGAATCCTCCATCCCATTGTTGATTTTTTTTTTTTTAATATATTGGATTGTCTGGAACAACTTGCACGCACCATGACTAATGTCACGAGACATACCAACCCTATAACATTTGCATCTCAAGAAAATGTGAAGAAAATTAATTATTAGGTGGGTGATCACCATAGATTGAATTCATCATCTCTTAACTCTCCAAGACCCCTTGACGACTAGGCCATTCCATGATGGTTCCCACCCCATCAAAAAAGAACAATTGCTATATATACTCAGGCTGGCTATTATGAAATATGGTTGGATCCTTCTATTCCTTAATTATGGATATATTTCAGTACATAATTCAATCTCTGCCAAAAGTGTAAATGCATATGTTACAATTTATAATGGATATCACTCCATAATCCATATACAAACATACAAACAAATCTGAAGGGTGTGGATGTGATCTATCAAAATAAAGACATTTACTGTACATTATCTGAAGAGGAAAAGAAAAATCTAAGAAAGGATCATGTACGCCAATAATAACACGATTGAATTTTATTGATTTAAATTTTCTATCCAGGATTCAAATTCCCCCACCTCATTTATATCCTTCTTAAAGAAACCATACAGCTTAGCTCTTGAACCTTTTTTAAAGTTGATGTTTCTAAAATCCATGGGTGAGGAAGCAGTCAACTGTTCTACAGAGAAGGGAAGAGCTAACTTTCACTGGTTTAAAGCTTTGTGGAATTTTGACCAATAACAGAAACCCACAAGACATCAACTGACATTATTCGAAGACTTTGAATAAATTAATTAGCCACTCATTATGCCGTTCCTAGCTTTTTAAAAAAATATTTGGTCTCATAGCACTTGTTTTTTGGAGTTATTGGGCATGTCAATTGTTTTTGTTGACAATATGGCTGCATTTTGCTCTTATCAATAAGCTAGTAAGGGCCCATTTCAAATGCAGATCGTTTATGAAAATCTTGTAGACATTCCTGTTCAAAAAGGTCTACTAAAATGATGTTCTCTAAATGAATTAACTGCTATAAAAAAATTTGGTCAGTAACTGTAAGACAAAACCTTTTGAACATCCTCTTGAACAAAAGAGAGATAATGTGAGTTTTTGGTTAATTTTAGCTTTTCATGAAGACTGCTAGAGTGTAGCAAATTGTTGGTGCTTTGGCCTTCTAAATTGCTGCCTACTTGATTAATTGTCTGTGAAAACCCCAAGCAAAAGAAATATTCTAGAAGAAAAATGTGAGTAAAAGGTATTACGGTTAGGTAAAAAGAAGGTTAGAGGGGGAGATCAGTAGTGTGGCTTTTGGGTAAGGTTGTAAACATTAGAAAGGAGAGTTGGGTACTTTGGAATTCATCGGGAGGGTTTATCTTTCAATTACTCGCTTGTTATCGTTGATATCGTCTCGCTTATGTTAATGAAATATCACCTCTACATATCAAGGTTTGATATATTGTCTTGTTAGAGAACTTGTGTGTAAATTGTAAAAGAATCGGAGTCCTTACATTTTGTCTTCCTACTCCACGGCTTAACGCGCGCGCCCACACACACGCCTATGTTTGAATAAGCCACCTCAATAATCTCTGTTTGGGTGTGTGCTTGCTTACCATTTGTAAGAAATATTACCAATCTATTCGATGGTTGCTCTATATAAATCACATATGCACGAAAAGAAAGATGAAATGGCCAAAATCAAGCACATCTCATCTCTATACCAGACTCTTTTACCAGTTGCAGAACCACTGAACAATACGTTTTATGATATCCTAATTTTACAGGATGCAGCTGATGTATCCAGAGCTAGAAAACATGGCCTCCGAACTAATAATATTGTTATTTTCCGGAGTGCACTGATATATCAAGGAGTATGGTTCCAAACAACTCATGTCGTCCTGCAAAATGCCTCAAACGGCCCAAGCTCAATTTCGATCATCCATCAAGATTGCAATAGTAAACCAAGGAGCCTTATGAAGCTGAATACTAGACTTTTCTTTTTCTTTTTTTTTATGTTCATGAGATGTATAAACTAGCTTGCACGCACTTCAATTATTTTAACAAGACATATAATTAGATTCAAGTATATTTAGATATCAAGAAAACTTGTAAGAAATTAATTTATAAATAGGTGACCGTCATAAATTGAACTCATAACCTTGTAACTTCTTAATGTCCTTTTGACAACTAGACTACCAATGATGATTAAGTTGAAATCATCTATTGCTAACAACTTTATTAGATGCGCTTTAGTTTTTTTTTTTTTTCAAGAAAGACTATTTGTGAAATAGAATGAAACATGTGAAAGGAGATTACAGAAACAATATCCAGCTGACACTCCTATGGGAAGTAGTGTATCACACATCCCAAAAGTCCCATCTCATCGACTCCTTGAAAGAGTCCCTTATTTCTCTCATTCATGAGGGATTAGTCCCGAGACACAATAGTTTACAAGACTCGGGTCTACTCTTGGTAAGATGGCTTTAAGGCAAATGACAGGTATGAAATTTAATCACAACTAAGCATAGGAAAAGTCACCTACAACCCAAATTTAATAAAAGAGTTTACTCAAAAAAAAGTTATCAAAAGGACACCAGAAAGAGAGAAAGTGAACAAGACGGATATTGGCGAAAAAGGTTCCCATTCGACAAACCAGAACCTGGAATCCTTCCTAGTGATTGGATAGACAGACTTGTCCTGAGGGAAAATTAAGTAACAAAAGGTGGATAAGTTGCTAGGTGTCCATCCTATTTTGAGGCTTTGAAGCCTTACGAAGGGGGTGAGTCCTAATGATAGAAGCCTTTAGAGATACCGAAACTTGTGATCCAAAATATCTTTATTTCTCATCTCAAAATTACCAAAGGAAAACAAGAGTTGCCTTTGTGTCCGGGCCGGGCAGTTTTGTCCCAGACACGGATACAAGCAGCAATTGGGTTAATCCAAGCCAGGGGATGATATTGTTGCCATCCAAAGCTTAAAAGAATGCCATGAACTTCTAAAGAAATAGCACTAAAATAATCATCTTGCCGACTGCACACCAGAAGATGGAGGAAATGTAGATATCTCACTGGATGAACAAATTCGGAGGAGGAGTTGCAACTGTGAGTCAAATCTTGGAGAGAATGTGAGAACATTAGAGCCTATTGACACCCGAGAGGCAAAGGCAAAGTGTGTATTCTCCGAGTTAGATGCTTGATGAGTGTGCGCCATCAAAGATACTTAGGTTATAACAAATCTTGGAGTTGTTCCGAAGTGAGTGTGCGCCAAAGATGGCTCTAATTTCCTTGATTTCACTAGTGCAGGTTGAGATGAAGATGGTTCCAGAATAATGCCTCTTATGTGGGTGTGTCATTGACGATCAATGAAAATGAAATCTCAAGAGATTTGGATGGGACAGAACTCACCACTATGAAAGGAGAAAGACAATGGATGGATAGGCGAATGATCAGAACGACCAGGGAGGGAACAATTAGTTTATAAGACTAAATGTAATATAACGAATCATCAGAAAAACTACAATACACCATATATTGTATTAAGCAAGCTTCATTACCTTCATGTTTATTAAACAACAGCTCAATTATTCTTCAGAAATGGTCTTCAAACTCAAACTATGTTCTACAAAACCTAATCCATCATCCCTTGGGATAAGAACACAACCCTAGGCAGTCTCTATCCACAACCCTGACCAGAAAACAATCGACCAAGGAGAATTAGGCAGGTATCGGTAGATTATACCTTTTGGTCACACCCTTATAGTACTCATCTGTCAAAGAAATAAAACTCGTTTGGTCACACCCTTAAAGCAATCACAAATGTAGCTACCCAAATAAATAGTTATGAGCTAGATCTGAAATTCTTTGCTTAGACAGAAATTAAGCGAAATTGGACCAACACAAGCAAGAGATTAGGTACAAGAAGTTGAATGAAGGATTGAGATTTACCAAGATATGCAACAAAGCTTCAGACTAATGTTATGAGGAAGTCGGATTGGCCGGAGAAATCACACGTTGAGAACCGAAATCAACGCTCCTCTAATTGATCATAGAATCTCCATTAATAACTAAGCTGAGCGAGGTACATCGTCTTAGGAAAAAGGTCTACAAATAAACAAATAAAAGTAAAATTCGAAAAGTCAAAGCAAACTCCTCTATAGCTCGAAATGTAAGGGGTCAGATAGACCCACAAGGATAACGCATTTACAGGACCGCCGCTACGAACACCACACTTCCTTCTCTCTTCTTTACTTCCTTCCTCTTTTTGCCGCAACCTTTTTCGCCGGTGATTTCACTTTCTTAGCCTTGGGACTCTTCGCCGGAGCCTTCTTGGCCGCCGGTGCTTTCTTCGGCGCCGGAGCCTTTCTCCCCGGCGAGGTTCTCGTCGATGTCCTAGCGGCCTTGGCAGGCACCTTGGCTTTCGGCTTGGGAGCAGCTTTGGTCTTCGTTGCAGCTTTAGGTTTCGCAACAGCAATGCTCTTTGACTTAGCGGCTGGTGCAGGCTTAGGTTTAGCAGCAGCCTTGGGCTTAGCAGCCGGCTTCGGCTTCGGCTTGGCAGCAGTTTTCGGCTTTGGCTTGGCAGCAGCCTTAGGCTTCGCTGGAGCTTTAGCCACAGCCTTCTTGACGGCGGCGGCCTTGGCTTTCGGCTTGGCAGCTGCAGCCTTCTTCCTTGCTGGAGAAGCAGGTTTCACAGCCTCCGACCTTGCCGACTTCAGCTTGAATGAACTCTTAACCTTCACCAACTTGCCGGAAGCAACAAGTTTCTTCAAATGGAATAACAAAAGCTTCTTAAAGTTCGGAGGAAGCTGCTTTTGCTTCTCCTCGATGAATTTGGTGATCGCATACTGACTCGAACCAGTCCTCTCCTTCAGCGAAACAATCGCATCCTTAATCATCTGAAACACAATAAACACAACAGATCAATTAAACGAATTCGAAGAGAAATTCAATTCCAAAAACCGAATTCGATTCAACAACGCACCTCTTCATATGGAGGATGAGTCGGAGGGTTTCTAGGTTTTCTAGCAACAGCAAGCTTCTTCTCTTTAGGTTCTTTAGCCTTCTTCAACTTGGCGTCGTTGTTCTCCGGATTCTCTTCCGCCGGTTCGGCAATGATCGGCTCCGCCACAGACTCCACCGGCACAACAGCTTCCTCGGTAGCCATTGTAGTAGAAACAAGATCAAATTCTAGAGAGTAGAATTAGGGTTTACGAGCAGAAGATTTGAATTGGAAAGCGGAGATTATGGAGATGAAATTGGGATCCAGAGGGAAGAGAAAGAGTAGCTAATAGCTATTAGAAATCTTACTGGTAATTTCGTTGCGATAAAATGAATAAAATGTTTGGGCTTAAATAGTCGGCATGTCATGTTCAACACAAGGATGCTGAAATCTGATTGGTTGATACGCCTCTCACGCGAATCGCTACCTTTTCCAATTTTAAATTACGGCCGCGCGATCAAGCGTCATCGACGGCTGATAGCGCTAGATTTGGGAGGCATTGATGGGGGAGTTTAGGAGGGGGGAGGTGTTTGAGAAGATTTGGGTGTGCTTTTAAGCTTGATTAATATGGCCATAACTTGACCAAAACTTAATAGATTTTAGTGAGTTTTTTTTCACTTAGTAGCTTATTATATTAGCTTTCTAATAAATATTTATCCATGTAATTTTGTTAAGAAATCAAAGAGTTATTTTGTTTTGAATGTGGAATGGTCAAGATTAGGTTTTATCATGATGCTATTGTGGTTTAGGGCAATCTTAGGACAATGCTTTAAATCAAATCTTGAATTTTTTATTCCGGCGGATAATAGCTTAGTTGAGGAGTCAAATGAAACAAGAATCGAGAAAAATGAATATTGTTTCGACACAATATTATTACCCACAACATCATTGAAGTTGAACATATGTTATATATGTATAGAATACCTAACTATGAGAATAATTCATTTTTACAAGATCAATTGTATCTATACTCGCCATTGTAAAAACATCAAATTGGTTGAAAAATGACATGATTCTTAAGTTTTTTTTGCTACCAAATTGATGAGATAAAAATTTGTTAATAATTTGCTAATAGCACCCTCTCCTTGAATCTTCTTGCAATGGGTAGGCAATATAATTCACTCTTTTAATAAGTAACAAACTCATGGAGTCTAAGTACATAACAAATATCAAACTCAATTGACTCAATGTGCAATTGTATGTTGGATCTATAAATAGGCCAAAAAAAGTCTCATTGAGATAGGATAGATACATAGTTGCTCAATATATATACTATGAACCAATTCACAATGTCTTTGGATCTATATATATAAACATTAGGTGAGATTAACTATATGTGATTTGTTTGTATATTATTAATACCAATTATGCACTTAAATACAACTCATGTGTTGACTCAAACTCTTTTTCAATTTTAAATACAGTCACTTTTTTATAGTTTGTGTTTATATACTTAGTATCTAATGAAACTCTAAAGACTTATGCAATAGAGTTAGACATATATTTTAACAACTTTTTAAAGCAATTTTTGTTGCACTTAATTTGTTTTGGTTACTTGATTAGAAATTGACAAATTGAACCATAGGAAATAAGTTTCTTTTAACTAGTTTTGTTTTCTTCTACAAGGAATAAAAGTTTTGGATTTGAAATACTTGCTCTAGAAAACACCACCAAACATACTTCTAATGACTTTTAACCACAAGATCATCTTATGCACAAATGGGCATAAGTTATTTCCTTTTTTTTTCTGGTAGTTTTCTTTTTATTTCAATAGATATAACTCCACTGTCCAATTATTCTACTAAGTTCCCATCTTAGGGTATCAATCTGTATTTCTAGTCAAGCATGCACCTCTAACTCTTTGGTTCTCTACAAGCATCTTTTAAATCTTTCTAATACTACTTAGTCATTAAACTGAAAGTATATTCATTTGATTAAAGCTTGTTTGAAAGTTCTTTTGATATATAAAGTTTGCTAATCTGTGACAATAACATCTTTTAAATATCTTTGCTGAATAATATTTTGTGAGGTTTTGTTTAATGAATTGATCGTAACACTATTTGAGTCAATTTATTTTTAGTTTCCTAACAACTATAGAATATGGATTTAACTCTAAGGTGTTTCAAGGGTATCTTAGTTATGTCAATCTATGCCAATTATTCTAATAATATAGAGTCAAACAATTTGTTTTATAGAAATGGTCATATGCGCATCTGAACACTTATAGATATAATAAAATCGAGAATACTATATTAACTCAAAAATTGCACTTAAGGGGAAAATTGGTAGAGTTCAGTTACCTGTAAAGTTCAAAAGTATCTAAATATATCATACCTCTCGTTAGACATATATTTCAATTACTTTCGTTGGGTTCAATGCTACTCACAAACATATCTTTAACTATTTAATATCACTTTAATGTTTGATTGTTAAAAAGAGCATGATGTTTGATTGTTAAAAAGAGCATGTCTTAACTGACATGCATATGTGCTTATAACTATGAGGTCACAAGTTAAATTCTTAATTCTAATTGTGGTTGAATTCTAAAAATTAACGTCTCGTTTGATAACTATTTGATTATTTTATTTTGGATTTTCAAATTTAAGCTTATTTTTACTCAAATTTCTTAAACGTTGCTCTATCTTTGAGCATCTTTCCTACAATATATCTATCTTTCTTTAAGAAAGTATGTAAATGCTAACCAAATTTTAAAACCAAAAACAAACTTTTGGAAGCTATTTTTTTTTTTTCTAAATTTTGGTTTGGTTTCTAAAATTATAAATAAGATGTAAATATAAGAAAAACATATGATAAAATAGTTATTGTAGGCTTAAATTTAGAAAACTAAAAATTAAAAATAAAATGATTATCAAATTAGAGCTTAAAATTTTGACTGACAGCAAGTTGATTTTTCTTTTTAAAAAGTTAAGACTATAAATAAAACTCATAAGAGTAGATTTCCTTGTTTTGTTATCTATGTTATCGTATGTTTTCAGAAATCGATTCATGTTTTCTAAAGCTAGAAAAATAAAATGCAAAGAAGACATTTGGCATAGAATTCAACTATTTTCTTAAAACTATGATAAAGAAATTGAATTTATATAAAAACAAGGGAAATTTACAAAATTAATGGGATTCAGAAAATAATTACAAAAATCTCAACAAAAAAAAATATACAAATGTGGTCACTTTTAAAAAAATTAACAACCATAATCATATATATTAATAATACATAATATCATAATAGTGTATTGAAACGTATTAATAATTATAAATTTAAATATTTTAAAATTTAACTATATTTATTATTATTTTATTAGAATAGTCAACCATTTCCTAAAAACAATTCTTACATATGAATTTCCTTGTTTTTTCGTCAATCGGTATATGTGTTTTCAAAAACCCAATTCATGTTTTGGAAATTTAAAAAGAAATAATTTCTTAAAAAATGTTTTTGTTTGTGGAATCTAACTCAGAATTCTTCCTAAAAGACAACAATTATGGTGGAGAATTTTGAAGAAAAAAGAAAAACTTAATTTTGGAAAACCAAGACAATTTTAAGTTTGAAAACGATTTTCGTTACCATAATAATTAATTTTAATTAATTAAAACATGTTTAAGAGTGTTTTCAAATGCGATAAAAAGTGATTTTAACCATTTTAAGTCATCTTTTCCCTTGCTTTCAACGGTCCGGATTAGGTTAGGTTGGAGAAATTTTTTGGTCTAATCCAATTTTTGGGTTGGTCAATCCGTTAACTCATTCAACCTTGTGTATTAGAGAAATTCACGCCAACCCAACTCTATATTTTTTGGTTGGATTGAGTTCTCGTATTCTGTTACTCTCCTTTTTCATTTTTAAGATATAACTCATAGCCCGTAAATATGTCAAAATAAATGTATGATACTATATTTTAACCTGTTTTTTTTTTCACAAATGCTACATAGAAGGTACTATTACTCTCGGATAAATGAAATTCAAATATAAATCAAACTCGTGATCGTGATATTGAACTAGATTACTACTAAATAATGAAATCAACACGCTACCAACTCTTTCAATGATTGTAACCGTGACAGTGAGCCTTACAAGTATGTTAAAATCATATCTTATTAATTTATCTTACGTACATACACATACATATAATTTAAATACAAATATATTCTTAGTTCGGGTTGGGTTAAACGAACAAAAAATTAGTCAACCGTCTCAACCCAACGAAAACTATAAAATCATAACTCCAATTCAACTCAATGAAAATTCTAACTCAAACTAATTTTTATGATTTGAATTGAGTAATCTGAGTTGCTCGGGTTGTCGTTTGTTGTATACCACTACTTTCAACTCATCTTCGTCCGTAAGATCTTTAATCTTTATGAAATTTGTTTGAGTTACTGATTTTCTAACTCGATGGCAAAGGATTCTAAATATTTTGAAACTTTTTTATACGTGTAGTGTGAGTTTAAATTTGATGGCTTTTGGGCTCAATTATTTGAATCAGAGTTTTATTGATAGAAAATTGGGCTAGATAATTACTTCTATAGTTTGTTTTTCTATTTAAAAATATTTGGGAACATTTTGTTTTGTAAGGAAGTAACTTTCATTAAATTAAATTATGATCATATAGACTGTTGATATAGAAAAATGGTCTTTCCATGTCAACGGTAATATTGAATAACTGAGAACAAAGTGCCTCCAAATAACAAAAAAAGTAAATACACCGGTATGGTGTGAGCCTCGGAGTCTCCCATGTCTAAGTCAGAGATAAATAGGAAAAAAAAGAGTAGAATGTGTGTTCTAGAAAATTTGAGTGCTCAAGTCCAATTTTACTTACTTAAAATGGTGAGACTTGGCAGGTTTATATTAATCAAAATTGTAACATTTAATCATTAAGTATGATGAGTTACTCCTCCTCCCTTTCTCATCCATTTTAGAAAACTATCGGATATCTTGAAGGTGCAACAATCCAGAGAGGTCTTTGTGGCTAGAGATGTCCACGGGGATCGGGTCCCTGGAAAAATCTCCGGTTTTTTTTTCGGGGTCGGGTTCCCGGCGGGGATTTTTTTTTCTTTTTCATATTATATATATTTTTTGGATAAAAAATTTAAAAAAAATAGATTTTTTTAAAAAAAACATCTATAAATTTCAACTATAATGTTAATTATCAAAGAAAATATTCATATGTACAGAAAATATCATCAACAAATATATATTTATTTGAAAATTAAATGAGAAGAATTAAGAAAAAATATTTTAAAAAAAGGATAAACGGGGCGGGGATCGGGGAATCGGGGACCGTTCCCCGCCTAATCGAGGATTCCTCGCGGGAAAAATTGACATCCCTATTTGTGGCTTCATATGGTAAGGATCCATGACATATAGGGGGTTTGACTACCATCTGGTCAACCTCGTAAGGATAAACTACCTCTCAAATAACCCCCCGAGGTCGTTAATCTTTGGGTCAGCCCACTACCGGGTCAAGTATGCCCAGGCCAGCCCTTCATGGGGTTGGCTACCTTTGGGACGACCCCTTTAAGAGGGTTAGCTACCCTTTGGCAGGACGCCTCGAGGGGTCAGCTACATTTAGGACTGGGACGACCTCTTAGGGAGTCTGTTACCCTTGGAACGACTCTAGGGGGTTTTGAACCCCTTGAGTCTCCTCCTAGCTGATCCTTCAAAGGGTCTAGGGTGATTTAAGTTTCGTTTTGTCAGTTTTGTGTCAAATCAACAATCGAATGGATATTCTTAATTTTTCAACAATTGGGTCCAAACTGTTGTCAAATAAAAGGCAAAACTGTTGGATCGATTTTTATTTGGTTTGGTTCATTTTTTGTTTAGTTTTAGATTTTGATTACAATGAGAATTTGATTCACATTTTTTATTTTTGTCTCATATTCAATTTGATTTAAGGATTTTTATTTTATTAATGAGAAATATCATTTCCATAAATAATGTAATATTTGTAATATTTTTACTTCATTTTTGAGATCTAAATTTATTCTCCTATCAAATCTCAATACCAATATATTTTTATTTTCTTTTAGAATCGATGTATTTGGTTTGGTTTGGTTTTTATGTTTGTTCTTCCATGAAAAAAAAAAACCGAACTAATATATTTCAATTTTCTAAAATACCAAATTGAATGATCCAATATAGTTATAAAAAATCAAATTGGTCGATTGAATCAGTTTTGTCTATTATTTTTGTTTCCCTTTCACTTCTGAAGGTCCGACTACCTCTTGACTAACCCTTAGGGGGTAGATACTTCGATCTTGCCCTGTGGGTTAGAATCGAAACCTTAGACAAAAAGTGAAAACATGAGTTGAAAGTTGAATGGTTTTTTGTTATGAGGAATGATGAGAGGATTTGATATTTATTTTCCTTTTAAGAAAAAATCACTATCATTATGAATTTGGTTAAAAACTCGGACACTAATGAGTGATTGTTTTACTCTAAAACAAACTAGAATTAAATATCGATTTTCAAGAATAAAACTTATAACTCTGGTATTGAATTGAATTATCGTCAAATAATGAAACTATCGACCACCAACCATTTCGATAAATTTATAGTTCATCATAAATTTAACAATATGTAAATTGCCTTCATTATTTTATATATACGAATATCAAAGTTTTACTTGATAGGAATTTCTTATACATCAACGACCACTAAATTTAAACATACACATGGATTAAAATGAAAATGAGACTAAAATGGCATTTTAAGCTAGTTTATAATAGTGAAGTTTCTCCAATACTTCATTCGAGTTCAGGAAATATTCTAATATTTTGCCATTTAGAGTTATTTGGGCCGCACGCTTGCTGACATTGTACCCCATTTTGCTCCCTCTATAGGCCCAACGTAGGCCCGTTTCTAAGAAGAGAAGTGAGGCCCAGGCAAAATGTTTCCTAGACGAAAAAGCCCAATAAATTCAAATTAGCAGTGGCAGTGGCGGTTTTTTATTTATATATATAAAGAATTTGGGGATTTTTCATGTATGATAACAAAAAAAATCTATAAATAAATCTTTTAAAAAAAAATTGGTGTATAGCAAAAAAATTGAGACATATCTAATAAAAATAAGAAAAAATTCATGCACCTAATGACTTCAATCAGTGCAATAATAATCTTTAATCCTTGTACATATAATTTTCAATTCTTGTCATAAACAATTTTCAATCCGTATTACAAACAGTTTTCAATCAATATCATAGATACTCTTCAATCCAAAGATGATGAAAGACTTGATTGAAATATGAAAAAAAACGCTAAAATTTGTAATATAAATAAAATATTTCTAATTAAAATAGATGACTAAAAGTAAAAATTTTGCTTTCTACAGCACAATATCAATATTCTCACCAAATACAAAACCAATATCCATTTTCCCAATTGTGGATTATTATTTATTAGATAATACTTGCTAAAAAAGATAGAAAAATAAATTATTATGATTATTATTTTCTTGGCAAAGTGTGTGTGTTTTGATATGAAGAGTCTAAATTGTCAAGCAAACCAAACAATGAAATAGAGCATTTAAAACTACGATAATGCAAAGTCTATTTGAATTGGATCACCATTTATTTAAATACAGTTATATCCTTTAAATATTTATTATTTTAAATGTAATACTAAATACGAAGATTCGTATACCCCAAAAAAAGAAGATTCAAGTATTTAATCTACAAATATTAGATAAACTTTTGTTTTTTCAATAAACTTTTTCCGATTTCAAAAACTAAAAAATAAATAAATAAACTTTTTCCCCTCGTACTAATAAATAGTTGAGCTAACTGAAATCGATCTATAATGATGATGATAATAATAATAATAATTAATTAAAAAAAGATTCAAAAATTTTAAATGTTGTTGATTAAAAATAAGAAATATATATTTTGAGTTCCTTTGAGAATTCTAACTTACTCTGGATTAAAAATGTGATGAAGTTTTACTACATTTATGAGATCATTAATGATAAGTGTTAACCTTGTATGATTTATAAAGTTAAATCTTTTTAAGATTCTTGCAACAATCATAAATAATCATAAATATGTATTCTTAATGAATAATTTACCTAAAAATTAATATTTTGTTAGTCACCCGTAATTGTCATGGATTAAATGTTTGATATGAAACATAGGAGATTAACTATAAACTTAATCCGAAAACTAAGGACTATTAAAAGTTAAAGAAAAAAAAAACTTATACGCATTGTTTTGAAGCAATCCAATCATTTATTTCATTTTATCTTTTATATGTTGCGTACAAGTTTTATATATTCATCAGAATTGTTGTTATTAAATTTCCACATTGACGTTTGCAAAAAGTTCAAGCTTTTCGTTTCAAAATTTGAAAGCACAATTAAACTTGAAACGATGGTTATTTTCCAATAATAAATAAGCTTCTTATTTTAGTTCTTAAATTTATAAATGAACTAAAATTTTATGTCTCTTAATCTTGAACTTTAGAGTTTTAATTATTTTGCTTTAGTATATAAACGTTGTTTAAAAATAAAAATGTACTTTGTTCATTTACTTGATCGTTTGAAATGCTTTCGATTTTCAAATTAGCTTTTCAAATTACACAGACATAAAACCATGTCTAGTTTCAACAAAAATACATTATAGAAAATCAACACAAAAATATTAATCACTTTTAAAATTTAAATTGAGAAAGAAATAGAATATAATATTAGAATCATGTTTTATTTTTTAAATTTATAAGTGAAACAAAATATAAGTTTGTCCCTTTTGATTCTTAATCATTCAAATACATTATTACGCCAAGGTAACAATATTTAGTCTATGTTAAAAGATTAAATTCATAAAATTCTCTAATACAAAAATGTAGAGTTACAAAATTACAACAATCACCCTCTTGACGAGCATATGAAGCAATGGAAAAAAAATAATTTGCATTGTTTCGAATCTTCAAATAGTCACGAAACAAATCAACCAATTTTGAATTTGAGTAAATCAATAAGATACTCAAAACTATCTCTATCTGCAATTAGCATAAATTTCATAATATCAACTTAAAAGCGAGTGGTATTGATCTTGATCAAATTAATTCTTGACTCATGTAATACTGCATCATTAACACAAATGAACCTCACAAATATTGGTTCGATAAAAAATAGGATTTTTAGATAATACTAAAATACTCGAATTATCAAAATGTAGAGCAGTGCATAACAAATTAAAAAATTCATAAATCAACCCTTTAACTAAAACAGATGTCTTAACTGATTCATCAAAAACAAAATGTCCACCCCAAGAGAATAGAGAACAATAGCATACTTCAAATTCAATTTCAAACTGATCGTACTACCATAGAGCATGAACACATAACTTGTTAAACATCTCATATCCATATCGGCTATATAACTCGATTCATCATGATAAATTTTTTTAATGAATATACCTTTGGAAACAATCCTTAGATCCTTCATGTCAAAGTCAAAATTTAGCTGATATACCAAATTTTCAATTTTTAACAACTAATTGAAGCAAACAAAATAGCATCAAAATACAACAGAAACATAAACAAATCATCACAAAATAATTTTTGCAAATGCCAAACAAAATAATGATGACCCTCTTGATTAAACTAAATTAATGTACCAAATCCTCATCCAAAATAGCATACATGAAGGTTGTAGTAACAATCACATGAACAATAGGCAAAGACACCTTAGAACAACCGATGCTCTTTTCTTGTGTGGAATCTTTGGCCACAAGTCTAACCTTGTAACAAGTTTTGTCCAAACTTTTAAGCCATTTGCAAATGACGAAGTTTCAAAATAAGAAGTTTCTCAGCAAGCAGCCAAGTCTAATTATACCAAAGATGCACTAAAGCTCCAATCCAAACTTTAAAATCAAATTCAAATTTTTAATCGTATAAGGTATAACCTAAGTCTATTTTCTCATCAAAACTGGACGATGATTTTATAACTTATCTCTATCTATCTCTGAAGTTGTGAGGGCAACAAATAGACACATAATTTCTTTGAAACCAAAATATCAAATATCAAGGAAAAATTTCTAAAACCATCCCAAATTTAGATTCTAGATGAACCCCTCAAATCAGAATGAATGTGCAATCAAATTCTATCAAACTTATGTTATAATTTTTTTTTTTCTAACGCAATGCTTTAAGTTAGCTTTGACGAAGATTTGAACAAAATGCCCAAAACGAAGATTTTTTTTTTTTTCAAAGATCAAATTGAAAATCTTGCTTTTCGACGAACTCTCTCGACTCTTATACCAATTGTTAGAATTTTAAATCACAAACCACAAAGGCTAATAAAAAATCTTTAATAAAGGTGAAACGAAATTGAGAAAATGGAGAAGGAAGAATATATATATATATATATATATATTTATTTATTTATAATGGTTTAGAAAAGTTTCCTACATCCATGGTCAGACTTAAGAGCCAAATTCCATTACTCACACAAAATAGAAATTGAAAAAGGAAGAATAATGTTCAAACCCTAAACCTCACAAAATGTTTTCAATATTAAATGTTTCTCCAAAAAAAAAAAAAAAACTCACTCATAAAACTACTCAAATAGGGTGTTACAAATTAGGTTACAAAAGATACCAACTCACAAGGCCAAAATGGGAATACAATATTACCAAGATAACAATTTTTTTTTTTGATACAACAATATTGGACGAAAGAAGATTTAAACATGAAATCTCATGATTACTAGATTGTACCAAGATAACAACATTTAACCTATAATAAAAAGTTAAATACATAAAATTTCTTCAGTCACAAAATTACATGATCTTACAGGTTGTAAGACCTCTTTTTAAATTGATGTGAGACAAAATATACCAAATATTAATAATTTGAAAGCTTAAAATAGAATATAATCCCATATACAATGAGGCAAACTCTGACTCGCCAAAGAGATCATCACATGTTATGCAAATTAAAGAATTTAAATAGGAAAATTTCTCAATGAAGTCCAACATTTTCAAAATCAAGTATTTACATCACATAGATCACATCACAGAGAAGCCCCCATAATTAGAGCCAACAACTGCATTTTGAACACAAATTTTCATATCAACTTTGGTCAAAACATGTCATCAACCAAAATATTAGATATTCAAATCTCACTTGTTGTACTGAAAATAAAAAGATAACACAGATTTCATTCCTCAAAACAACCTCACCAGATTGATAAGAACAAAAGAAAGAAAGAAGATTAGCCAAAAGAAGAAGCTGTTGCAGTTTTACAATTGCTGTTCTACAGAAACCTGAGGTTAAATGATTCGATATAAATGACTTTCTTTTTGATTTGGAAAAGAAACTCCACAATCTAAAGAGTTTTGTTCAAATGTTGAGCTTCAAAAATATGTACAGAAGCATCAACACTAATCGCAAACTGGGTTTTGTTCAATAAAAAAATGGAGGTTCCAATCCTGATTAATTGAAGCTTGTAGGCTAAGTGTGTGCAGATTGAGTCGACATTTTCGGATGATTGTGTTCGCCTTCGTACGTTACAATAAGCATCGATGGTTCTTCTAAGCACCGCTCAACGTGCTTTCTCGCTGGACAACCTCTCATGCTGCTGCATTTGTAGTATCCCCTGCACAGATTTCAGAGATTAGATGACATTCAGTTGATAAAGTTTTTCAAATATGAAGAGTTTTCCTTTCGGTCGAATGCTAAAATTTTCGAGCTCAACGTTTCTTGTTTACTACAAGAAGAAATCAATTCAACGAGATGAAACTGGAACAGAATCCTACAAGCAACTGCAGCAGCATAATACACTAATTCACACTGCATTTTAATGTTTCAAATATAAAAGACGAAAGATTATAAGAAATTTTCACAAAAACAGGCATTCATTTGTTTCGATGATCACCCAAGGTTTTCGCGTTTCTGAGTTGTTGAAAAATCCTCAACACACTCGAACAAAAAATTGGGGAAAGGCACAAGAAACTAGCAACTAGTATCTTTTTCTTTCCCTTTTTCTTGGGTACCAAGTAAATTCATCCTGTCCCATGAACATCTTGATCTACTGATAGAACAAATTAGCACCACATAAAGAATGGGTATTGTAAATAAGAACTTAAATTTCTAGCTGTTAATTAAGCATACGATCTACACGTCACGAATATGAATCTAAAAGTATGAACAATCTTTTCATTGAAACTAATACTTTCAAGTACAATCAAGCAAATTTATGCACAAAGTGAACAATATCATATCGATGGAGAGATATTTGCAATTTGAGACTCAATCATACCTTGGATGAGGGGAACCCTTAATTGGCTTCTGCCCATATTTCCTCCATGAATAATCATCAGAAGGAATATCAGCAAGTTTGTTGCTTATGGCAGGAACTTTGATGGATCTCTTCACTCTATGTTTTCTACAAAAAAATGCAAATGATAAGTAAAACAAAAGGAATATGATCATAGTTTCTTTTGGATTAGTCACTATTACGATCTCGAAAGTGGATGATTCGATTCCGTGTTACCATGGTTGAACTAAAACAATTGAAGTGACAGAGATATCAATCCAACCTCTTCTTTGAGCAATGGCATTTGCCAGTGCTTCCACATTTCAAGCTCCCTTCATCTCCCCTTCCAGAAAACTTCCTCTTGTTGTCGGCTGACATCGACCCCGGTCCGATCAAATGGAACGAGCTCCCGTCCGCAACACTCCCGTCCATACTCAAGGAAGAAATGAAAGATCTAGCTGATGACATTGGCAATGTACAGTTAGAGCTATCAAAATTTAGATTCATCCCATTGTTATTCCTAAGAAACATCATCTCAGCTTGTTGTTTCATCTGTTTCTGATGAGCCAACATCCTCTGTTGTTGTTGTTGTTGTTGTTGAGGGAAGCTGAAGTTTAAAGATGGAGCTTGTTTTGGGATTTGGAGGGAGTTTTTATCAATTAGGCCTAATTCCAAATCTGGGTTTCCCCAAAAATTTGAAACTTTACCATTAAAACCAGGTTGAAAAGGGTTAAGATTTCTTCTGGGAGGATCTGGTCTGTAAATTGGGGAATCCAAGAGGGTATTTTGGGGCAAAGGGAGAGAAGGAATCTTGTCAAGCCTTCTTCTAACTCTTGCATGACCTAAACCAGAATTCAAAAGAGAAACCACTTTTCTGAACTTGAAAACTGCTTCTCCAGTTTCCACTGTTAATTTCCTCAACTGGGTTTTATCTTGATGAGGCTGATGTGCCAACAGATTCAAAACTCCATGGCAGCTCTCTATGGCAGCTCGGTTAGCTTCTTCAACTTCTTCCATTTGCAAACCCCACAAAGAAAAAAAAAGAATTTGAGAATAAAAATGGTTCAGAAAAGTCCCAAAAGAACCAAAACAGGTAAAATCCAAGAGGGAATCATGAGAAGGTGAGGAAGTTGGGAAAATTGTTAAAAGAACAAAAAAGAAGAAAAAACAGAGAGAAATGGACAGGAGTGTATGAGGAAGAAAAACCAACAAAAACAGAGGGTATGAGTTTCTGAAACCCTAAACTAAAACTTCCATAATTTTAGTCTGAGTGTGAAAAAGAAGACTTTTTTTTTTTTTTTTTTTTGCCTTTTCTTTTGTCTAGCTTGAGAAGTGAACCCAAACCCCTGAAGAAGGCAGAGCCAAAAATTACAAAGTTTCCATCTTTCCTACTTTTTTTCTTTCTTTTTTTTTTTGCTCTTTTTCCCACCTTGCTTATTTAATTAGTTTGGAAATTCTTTGGGAAAAATTATTTATTTATTTATTTTTCAAAAAAGGGTTTTGTTTGGGTGTGGGCCCAGAGAGTGGAGATTGCCAGTTGCTTTGCTTGAGAGAAGAGGGAGATGAGAAATTGAAATACCAAAGAAATTATGTCTTATTGTGAAAAATTCGCTTTTGAATTGAATGGAAGGAAGACGTTTTTCAAATTTGAGCTGTACTGCTTTAGGGGCCAATTTGTATTTTTATTTTAAATGTCTTTTTCTCCATTAGTTGTTTTGAGGAGTTTTTCTTCAATAAAATAAAATAAATAAATTTGTTTGTATTTTTTTTTTGTTCGTTTGGAGCCGCATTTTGGAGTTGTCAAACATACACTCACCATGCACACACTCATCATCCCACTTGTGAAGTCTTCTCCCTCCAACTTAACCTTATCTAAAAGTTTAAATAAGTATTCCACTTTTTCCAATAATAATAATAGATATTCTTAAAAAATGACATAGATATGAAATATATGAGTTTACTAGGTTATGACCTTCTAAAACTTTTAATTTATCATTTTGTTAAATTTTAATTTTACAACTATACGTATGGAGTGAAATTTCTAACATTCTAGTTTAAAATATTTGACATAGTCACAACAAAGCAAACGTTAGAAAATTTATCTTTATCATCAAACTCTTAAAAATTGCCACACACAAACTAGTCCTCATCTGAATGGTTTTTTCTTAAAACTTATTGTAAATTTTGTTACAATATAATTTAATATATATATTTTTTCAACTTTATAAAATTTAAGGACTATACATGATATCTTTTTGAATTATACATATATATTTATATGTTTTAGATTAGTTCAGTTATATTATTACTCACAATGATAGGATGTTTGTTTCAAAAAAAAAAAAAACAATTATTTATATTAAATATATTTTTATTTAATAAAATATATTAAATATACCTCCATCGGTAAACTATGTCAATAAAAAGTTTAAAGATACTGTGTATAATTTACTTCTTTTTTTTTTTTTTGCCGGCTAAAATCTTGTATGCCCTTTAATTGTAATGTAGATGTAGCAAGGATATATACAAAACAGTCATTGAGGCTAGTTTTGTCATTATTTCAAATTTGCCATTTTGAATATAAAAAAAAAAAAAAAAGTTAGATTAGATGTGTATAAAAAGATTTCTATATAAAAAAAGAAGATATGTATAAAAAGAATAAATGAATAAGATGTAGTGAAGCAAGGCAAAAAAAAAAAAAATGGCATTACTGCCAAAGATTCGACCTGATGCAATCATAGCCAGAGATACATGTCTTGCGGCTGACAGGAAAGTGGGTCCCATTAGGCCCACAATAGTTGACTCTTTTCCGTATTCGTTTCCCCTAGTCAAAGTCATCCCAACCAAACCCACAATTTTAGAAGACTTTATTTTCCAAACCAACATTAATTCTATCTCTCCCTTGTCTCTTATCGGTAAAAAAAAAAAAGAAAAAAAAGAAATGCCAAGTTGTTTTCAAAAATATAAAATAAATTGCTTAGTTGAAGTTATGTAATCTAAGAACTAAGAGTCCGTTTTGAATTGGGTATAAAAGAGTGAGAAGATGAAGGATAGTTAGAGTAATTAACTGCTCCTCTTAAAATTAGTGTTAGCAATAGCTAAATTAAATAATTATCATTTGAGTATTGATTTATATAATTAACAATTTGTTTAAATTAATGTTAACTGTGATTGAGTGATAAATTTGATGTTAAATGTAATGTTGTATGATTTGACAGATGGTTAATGATGATTATTTATTGTCAAATATAAACAAGTGATTCTAAAAAAGTGGTTGCTTACCACTCTTCTAATTTTTTTAAAAAACACCCTAAGAGAGTATTAGATAGACTAGTTTGAAAGTGAGATATATTATGTTATAACTATGCCTCAATCTTTGTTTAAGTTATCGAGTTAGTCTATAACCCATCATCCTAACTATAATAATCATCATACTCAATTATAATACCTCATATTATAATATAGTTTTTTGTTATAATCATATTCACCTCCAAATACAAATTATCATAATACTCGTTATTATAACATCTCTTAGTTATAATAATCCACCTGTGGTCCTATTGTACCAAACGAGTTTTAATCTCATTCACCCAACTATCCTCCCTCTCTCAAGAAGAAGACTAAAGTACCCCAGCTTAAAAAAAGAGAGAGGGCTAAAGTACCATTTGAATGAAGGGAACAGAAAGAACAAGAGACATTATGGTTAAATAAGAATAATTTTGTATAAGATATTGTTTGATATATTTTAAAAGATGTTAAAAGTGATATCTTGAAGAGAATGTAGATATATAAAATCAGAAGTAAAAGCTTGATGCTTTTATGAACTGACTTTAATTTAGTGGGGAGGTTTTAAAATTAAATGATACCACAATCAATGAAAGTTAGTGGGATTATCATAATTGCAAATTAATTGGTATCATAAGTGCTCTCCATACACATTCAAAAAGCCCTCCATCTTAGTCATTATTATTAATAAAAATAAAGGTTAATATTCGACTTCCTTTCCACATGTATTGTGTAAAAAAGGTGCTAGTCATACTCATATACCATGATCATTAGAATTATATCATCATAAAAGAGAAGACATTAGATTAAAATCTTCTAAAAGAATGATATTAAATTATTTGCTTTCAAGTTTTCACTATAGGTCTAAACCATAAAGATTGTGTCCTTGATATCCTTAATAATAAAAAATATAAAATAAAATAAAATCTTAATTCAATTGACTCATCATTTTAAAAATAATTTTCCTAAATATTTTTAGACTTTTATTTTTATTTTTTTTAAGGGTTCGAAATATAAGTTAAAATTGAGAGGTGATGTCAATTTTAAAGATGATTGGGGAATTGTTGAGATAAGTAAGTAACAGTGAATAAGAATGGAAAAGAATTAGAAATAGAGGGGAATAATCATATGAATTTGAAAAAGAGAATTTAAGATAATGGGTGTCACACGGTCTAGAAAGTGAAAGTATAAAGTTATTAAAAATTAGACAAAAATTAGACACTTTTCTTTGGCTTGACTTTTTCAACCTTATCTGTATTTGAAATTTTGAACTTCTTCCATTAACTGATAATTCTTTTTTTCTATAACTCCTAATAAATCCATCGGAATAAATCGACAGCGTCAGCGCACAATTAAAACATTGCTAAACATTTCATTTTCTTTAACTATTTATAATTTTATTAAAAAAATAAATTAAAATCTTCTGTGGTTTTATGAATTTTTTATACTTCCAAAATTGTCTCTCTTTCGTAAAAAAATAAAATGTCAGTATCACTTTAACGGGTAAAAAGCTCTCCCAATCCAATTTATTGCAAGTGAAATACAAGACTATCCCGAAGTAGTTTTAAAATAAGAAGGGAAAACTGCTTTTATTTTTCCTTCTAATAAAAATTTCAAGAATAAAAAAGAGAGCATTTTTTTGGGAGTTCAAAAATTCAAAGAAGAATAATTCCCATTGTTTGAATGAGGATTTTCTACCTCAACCTATTGATAGAAGCATCCCACTAGGCACTTCAAATAAATAAATAATACGCAAAAAAAAAAAAATAGAAATCTCTAATTTAGCAATCAACAAAATAAAAGTAAAATTACCAACAACAAGATTATAACTTTAATAACATGATGTATAATCTAATAATCAAAATCATCTGATATTAAAGATCCAAATCATCCACCTTGACATCAAAAAAAAAAAAAGAAAAAAAAAACCCTAAATTACAAGCTTAATTAATATCATCTTATTTTTAAAATGAGAATTAATGAGAATTAATATCATCTTAAATGCTATATACCATTTATATATTTATGTAAAAACATACTTGCCACTTTTGCCCATAGCAAAGACCAGCAAGCAATAAATAGACAATTATTATATTATAAGTGTAGTCTATAAATTTCCAAATCATGTCTACTTAAAGTGTCTAAACTATAATCGGTAAAAACAAAATCTCTAAAATTTTAAAAGTGTAATAGATTCTTAAACTTTCAATTCCAATAAAACTTTAAACTTTAAAAATGTCTTGGGAGTTTAAAAACATTCATGGGTCAGATAGATCTTTGAATATTTAACTTAAAAAAAAAAGAAATCACTATCCTTATAAATACAAAGGTAAATGTTTAAGGTTAAGAAACATGTTAGACAGAAAATTAAAAATTTAAAGATATATTAGAGTTCAAAAATTTGTTAACTAAGGCATAAATTTAGAAGTTCAAGTGATATAACTTAAATATAATGGGAGAAAAAAATATTTAGCCATATCCATATGGTATATCAGTAATCAAATACTCTTTCAACTTTACTTTTTCAAAAGCTCAAAATTGGCCCTACTCGCATTGGTTCTCGCCCCACTAAACAAAGCTATAGAACTTCACTTTGAGAAGGGGAAAAAAAAGGAACATACAACGTTTGAATTTCTACACAAGATAATGAGACACATGAATTAATACACTTTTCTTTCCCTTCTTTTAATAAAGGGATTCAACAAAAGGAAAAAGGGTTGGTTTTGGGTTTTGGATTTTGGATTTTGGATTTTGGTTGGACATATCTCCCCTATTAAAGAGCCTTTGAAAGATAGAGGGTGGTTTCTTCCTATCCTTTTGAATGTGAATCTAACCCTTCTTTCATCCTCCAATATCATTGGATTTAACCAATAAGTCAAATTTTTCCATGTAAACTAATCCAGTCTCCCCTAAATAGCAAAACCAGTTTCAAAGAATCTTTCATTGAACTTGCAAAACTTACTGTCACCATAGTCAAACATACTGCCACCATGGCCATTTATAAATCTAGTTGGGGTTAAATTAAGAAACATTTCAAACTCCAATCATGCAAATCCTACTTTTATCTCATCTAAATGATCCTTTTTTGTGGATGACAAATCCAACTTAACCCAACTATGTTCCATCAATATTATTAATGGAGGCTGCGTGTTCCACTGCTTGCTAGCTATTAACCTTTGAAGAGCACTTCCAAAATAAATTATAAAAAATTTCAAGAGAACCTAAACAAATTAAGAATGACGAGTTCAAATCTAGATGATCACCTATCTATGAATTAATTTTCAACGAGTTTCCAATGTTTCATGAGGATACTCAAATTGTGCCTATGTCTACACACTCTGGATATAAAAAAAAAAAATCTCATCGTTCCTGAAATGCAATACGCTTAGAACTTCATAACAAAATTTTGCCTTGATATGATACCAAGGAGATTAAAATAAAGCCTTGAAAAGTGGGCATTTTCATTGAGTGGGCAACTCTGAAATATCAACAATAACATGTTAATAATCAGCTGTTTGAAAGGAATCTTCAGACTGTAGCTCAGACTCAGTAGCCCTACATGGATAATAAATTCAATATGGCATGGAGACTTTATCTCCCCAAAGAGGAAAAGTGTGGTGGTGTTTTTGCTTGGCCAGTGAAGCCAAGAAGATTGCATTTGACAGTGACTGAAACACCTTTCTTCAATCTTGACACAATCACATGCTAAAGATGAAAAAGATGTGTACTTTTGGGGAACAGATTCCTAGAAATGAACCAAAGGTGAAAGCAATAAAGTTGGAAGGGTGTGGTATTTCTGCCTGGCTCAAGACTACAAAGTTGAGTGTGTTTTTGGAATTTTGAATTTGGGTACATTATGTTAAGGACTCGTAGTTTAACTAACCTATGTATTGCATTATACCCTAACACATTTTGATGCTTAAAAGCCTTGTAGGATTTTTAACATCTCAGTAGACGACACTGCAACCATTTAATCCCATATTCCCGTGAACTAAAATCTTTAGTCAACTTGAGCTTAATTTAGTTGGTTAAGATAGGATGATCTTGAGTCTTGACTAAAATGTCAAATGTTTGAATTCATGCTTCACATATGATCTAAATATATATATATATATATATATATATCCATGAATATCTAAACTAGACCCCGATATCCCGACTTTTCTCACAAGACAACCACTTGACACTACAACATTTCATTGTCAAGTAAAGAACTAAAAACTTCTAAGATTGTTCTACTGTGGGGACTAATCCATACATTTTGCTTTTCTAGAATAAGAATTCCTTAGGAGAGAACTTTGAAGACCTAAGGATGAATACATGAAAGAAACTCCAGAAGGAGAAGCAAAGACCTAATCCATACATTTTGTTGCCAGAGAAAAAGACAAGATTGAAGCACTAGGTACACTAGTAATGAAGAAATGAGAGCTTATGCATGGATTGAATTGATTTTTTAATATCTTAAACGTTCTTTAGATTAATTTAAAATTTTAAAATGATGTTTGACTAAAGGTCAAAAAGATACTTCGAAAATTTTAAAGACACCTTAGAGCAAATTCACCGCTCATAGAGAAAGCTTTTTTTTTTTTAACTTTGCTTTGCTTTGCTTTTTTCCCCCCAAAAGTATTTGTTGAAAAAACGATTCACCTAAAAATGTTGAATCAAAAGCAATCTTGAATACACTCTTGTCTAACTATAACAAGCCATGTTCAGCTCCATCATAAGACAAGACTTGGGCTTTGATGGGCGAAATGCCAGCAATTGAAACAAATCCCAGAAATACATTCCAAAAGCAACTAAAGAAGGTGACTTCTATGCAGATTTGAAGATAAAACTAAAATGGCGATGGTTGGAGCAGCTTGGTAAGAAATAGAGCATTGTTAAAGAACCTTGAATCTTGATATGCATGCACTCAAATGGTATTAGTGTGCTGTCCTACTGGTTCAATGTGCAAGCATGTGATTAAATCTAAAATCAGGAGGCACAAGAAAGCAAGGTCTGCCAATTTCCAACAGCTCACCAAATAAAATACTCAATCCCCGTTGGTTTTCTAATGGACGTTAAATAATCAAATAGATTTTTTTTTTTTTTTTATATCCATAAGTGTCTCGACTAGCGTACATATACCAATTATGTACTGAACTCATTCCCTCTTGACTCTACTACATTTGGTTGTCAAAGAAATTCGAAGGAAATTAATTCTTAGGTATGTAACCATTAGGTGACCATTATATACTGAACTCATTCCCTCTGAACATTTCATGATTCAAAATTCAACCACTAAGCCAATTCATGATTTTTTTAATGGAAATTAAATGATCAAATAGAATATTTTTTTATATCCATAAGTGCCTGGACTAGCTTACTTATACATTGACTATTTTTATGGGACAACCTCTCGACTCTACCTCATTTGATTGTCAAGGAAACTCAAACGAAATTAATTCTTAAATAAATGACCATTATAAATTAAACTCATTCCTTCTCAGCATTTTATGTTTCAAATTTGACCACTATGTCAATTCATGATGATTATAGTCAAATACATAATCTTGCATTCAATAAATAATGAATACACGATATAAAAAAATAGTATTTTATATTGAAGTAGACGATGAAGGATATGGACAGTTAAAAAGGTCTATATATTAGAAATAGAGAAGAAAATCATCTCCATGTTTACATGACAGCAAGACAATAATAATTTAAAATGCTTTGCAAAAAACTCTTCAAATCTTGAGTTATAAGTAAATTTTATCACATGACCATTCACGCCAGGCTCACGGCGCAGGTCTATGCCTTGAACGCCATGTAATAGAGCGGGCAGTTTTTTTTTAGTATTGCACCTTAGGCACTTAGTGAGCCTTGAACCTTTAAAAACTCTGCCCATATTTTGAATTCGTTAATAGATTTACCAGCATTCTTACTAGCTTTACTCATTCTTCTACTAGCTTACTCATAATACGACTAGTCTTTAAGGGCAACCATCTAACCCTTAAATATTTGTTTGCCAGGACCACCGTGAAGCCTAACTCATTCATTCAGGGTGCCTTTACTTTTTTACTTGTGCCAAGAAGAAAATAACCACTAGGTCAACCGTGGTTAATTTCTTATATTACTTAAACTAGAATATAAAGAAGTTCTGGCACAGAACAAGATGTCAACTTGCGAAAATGCCTAAATAAAAATCATGTACTAAAACGAACTGCACACCAAATTTTTTTAAGAAAAATGGGATGGCAGACGGTAAACTCACTCCCAGAACTTTGGTAATCTATTCTGAAAAAAGTAAGCGATATAAACTAAAAGTAGTAAATTGAGATTATAATTCATCAATGGGTTTAGAGAAGTACGAGAAACCTATTTGTGCAGTAGTCAATGAGAAGTCATTGCTTCCTCCCCCTTCCTTTCTTGGTTGGCTGTGCATCAACCTGCTCTTTGCCCGTCACTTCTGATATATCCACTTCACAAAATAGAAAAGGAAAAATGTAAGAGTATTCCAACTAGTAGAACTAAGTACACATTAGATTTACAAGTTGAAGCATTGTTGGGCAAATAAATTAAAAAATATATATAGATTTAAAAAGATGGTCCACAAATGCTTAGATCATAAATTGTGAGAACTCCAGGAACACCAAGAACCAATTTTTTCCAATTTAACACGGTTAACATGCAAATCTATATTCAATCTCCACAGACTAATTTACAAGTTGCTGAAATTTAAAGATATGTGACTTTCATACAGTTAGAGAATATATAATCTTCCATTCCATTATCCATATAGACAACAAGGATCCAAATCTTAATAAATAGTAGAAAATCATGTCAATAGCAAGTGGTTATTTATTATTCAACAGAGCATTCAGAAGATCCATCAATTAACATAAATTCAAAGAAATATACCATCAGGGCCCCGGGCCATCAGAGTGAAGAATATGTTGTTGAGTTTTTCCATCTTCTTGGCGTCCTGAGTCTGATCAGTCTTGAACTTAAGACACTGGCAAATAGGAAAAATTAAAAAGAAAACAGAAAGGAAAATTAGTAGACCTTAAATGTCTAGAAAGATAAGAACTACCATTTCAATAATGATATATTATGATTTGACATCCGCCCTTATGCCAATTGGTTAACTGCCAGAGTGTCCCTTTCGTTACAAGATCATTGGCTTGTCCCGGTTATAACGAGGATATGTTGCAGATATGCAGTAAATTCACCACTAGAAGATATCTTGCACCCATATATTTCGTCCTAATTAATTTTCATTTTTTCACATGAGAGGAAAAAAAAACCATTCTTAACACGGTAACAAACACTCCCACATCCTAATCTTCCACTAGACGATTATGAAAGATCTCTTTGGCCACCATAACAAAGGAAACCGAAAGTGTCAGTCAAAGTTTTGGTTCGGATTAATCATTAGATATAAGACATGACTTCTAAACTACTAGTTGGTTTGTGGTAGCATAAATAGTGGCATCCAATTTAACAGTACCCATGAATTAAATTGTTGTCTACTCAACACTTTGCAGAAGAATAAAGCGGAGAAGCATCAAGCATATATAGAACGAAAAATTGAGGAGAAGTCTGGTTGGATACACGTGCATTGCATCAAAGACTGAACACCCATTTTAAAACATTGGGATATAATATTTATAGGCAAAAACTTCTCAACATGAAGAACAGACCCATGGCATGCATTTATTTGGAATTGAAGTCGATAATAAAAAATCCCACCTTAATCAGTAATCATAAGAACACAAGATGTTAATCAATGACCCACAATTCCTTACCTCACGGTTATCGGTGACCTTAAGAACCAGTTTCCCTTCACAGTGTCGATACTTTATGCTGTAGCGCGTCTAAATGTCCAATACGATGGAAAAAAGAAAAGAAAAGTGGTCGCAATTAGAAAACGAAGAAAGATGCAATAAACGGGTGGTCATAGGGGTAAACTGTGAGTTCAGAATCGCAGATCATTTCACAGAAACCAAATCAGTGAGACAGATAAATTAGAACGGCCTTCACAATTCATAATATCATTCAAGTGTGGGGTGGTCGGTTTGATGTAATTCAACAGATAGAGAACCATAATACAGCAACGCGATCGCGATCTAGTTTATCATCTGCTATGTTAATTTCTCAGCATTCGAAAACTATGAAAGCGGATTTGAAAGTTTAAAAAGAACTTACGGAATCGGGATCGGAGCGGAACAATTGCACAGAACGGTCGACGAATTCATCCCAGGAGGTAATGTACACCATGGCTCTGCGGCAGAATCGAAAGAGAGGAACAGCTTCGAACACTACTTGTTTAACAAGCGCGGTGTGGAAAATGTTGGAAAATAACCTACCCCGCTCGATGAATCATTTTTCTTTTTCTTTTTCTTTTTCTTTTTTTTCTTTTACAATTCTTTTCGATTTTCAATCCATGAAGGTAATTCTTACCAAGCTTTTTTTACCCATTACGGTTACACTCTCTGCTCACTATTGCAGATTTAAAGAGTTATTGAACTTTATGTTTCATATGTTCTTAGAATTTTTCCATCTAATATCTAATAAATTAGTGGTGGTAGAAAAAAAAAAAAAAAAGTTGTTTAGAGGTGAGGTTAAAGTTAAGGGTTGGAATGTGGAGTTGTAGATAAATTTTTTCTAAAGTAAACAAATATAGTATACATTTTACTCCATGTTCCTTTCTTCAACTTCTCTCTTACTCGGTATATTTTGAAGTATTGCTGCATTTTTAGAGATAAATTAAAAGAAATGGTCTAAGGAAGACAACATTGTGCTTTTGACGGAGGCTGTTGAACAGCTCCGCCGTCCTCTATGATTATCTTATGCTTGAATGTGCGAGATCCGAAGAATTCACACGCATTAAAGATTGTAAGTGCATCGTTATGGTGCATTTTCCCCATGTTATCTTTATTTTTTAGTCTAAATTTAGTGGTAGTCGAGTTCAAGTTATTATAGCTAATTTAATTTTGTATATCATTTGTTTTTTAGATGAGCAGTTCGATAAAAGAGACGCTCTCATAGTGATGATCATGTGTTACCCTCGATAGTACCTTCATTCCTCTACGGTCTTGGAGACCTCTTTATTCACTTTGGTGGGTTCATGCACGTCAGTAAATTATATGTCATTAAGATTAACCCTTAATAATCATCAAAATTCAACCCATGTAGTTTTGAAATTTTTTAGTTGACCTTTTATGTTGGGTTCTCAGGGCATTTTTGTTTCTTTGAGATTTTTCTTTATCGGTTGCTCATCTTGTCTTAGTAGGTGTCGGTTCGACTTGTGACCGAGATCTTAGTGGTAAAAGGGTTATGTGATCCCTTGTTTATGCTCTCCGTTGGTTGGAATTGTGTTTGTATGACTTTCTATTATTTTTAATGAATGATTATGACTTCTCTTAAAAAGAAAAAAATAAAATAAAATATCAATTTAAGCATATTCAGTTTGAGTCTCTCACTCTTAAATGTGGTTTGAATTAAAGAAAGGAAAAAAATGTTGGATTTATATGAGAGGGGGAAGCATAAAATATGCAATTTAGAAAGTAGTCCCCAAAATTTTGCGTTGCCACCGAGAAAGTGGAGCATTATTGAACCACGTTATCGTTTTAGAGAGACCAAACCACAGTCACGGTCATGGCCGCATTAGTAGCATAATAAAACACAACTCTTCTCTCTTCAATTCTCTCATTCCTTGCCTGCTTAGGGTTTTTATTGCATTGATCTGCAATGTCCTATGTAGTTCAGTCATCTCTATTTCGCTTCCTTCAAACTTTCGCTCTTTCTCGAGCCACAGTTGCCTCCGGTTCCGTTTATGCCATTTTGCGTCCATGGAGAGAGCTTTTCCAGCCTACCCGCCCCTTCATCCTTTGGCAAAGCCACAATTCGATATAAGCGCAATCTCAAACACTTTCGTCTCAATTACACTCTTATTGTCCTCTTAATCCTCTTTTTTAGCCTCCTCTAACACCCGCACCCTGTTTCCTTGATTGTGTTCCTGATCGCGTTCGTTGCCTGGTTCTTCCTTCATTTCTCTTGGGATGAGCCGTTGGAGCTATTTCATCGTGTTGTTGACGATCGACTTATGTCGGTTGTGCTTGGATTGGTCACCATTGTCACCTTGGTGTTCACGGATGTGTCTTTGAATGTGTTGCTTTCCATTTTGATTGGGGTTTTCTTTGTTTTGATACACGCTGCCTTTAGGGCTAATGAGGAAGAAGTCGTCGATGGATGATTGCTTTCCGTTGTCTATAGTCCCACTCGGACAGGCTTCACCCGAGTCTAGAGATATCATTGCTTCATTTTGATTTCTTCATTCAAATGGTGATTGTTCTTTCTTACTGCTCAATTAAAAAATCCCAATGAGTTAAGACACCAGGAAATGCGGTTTGCTACACCACTTAATTGATTTAGAGACGATTTTTTATACCCCTTAAAATTTAGGATTCTGCTTTTTTAGCTATCTTTTATTTGTTCAATATGTTTATATATGTAATTTTAGTTTACATTAGTGGTATACAAAGTTTTGTTAGGTTAAGTCCTTGATTTTATCCCGAGATTACTTTTATTTGGGTGTGATTTTCAAAGACTGGGTTGGAATGTTTTGGGTTTGTAATGTTATTTGTTTTTTATAGGAGGATATGGCAAGTAGTGGATTTTAATTTTGGTGTCAACTATTCTGTTAATGTATAGTATCTCTCTGTCATTTTCATGTTGTTTCTGCCTTTCTTCTCTTCATTATGTTGACATTCGCATCCCATCATTTGATCTGAATTGTATGTTGTGGATTTTGATAATTCAAATTGATTGTGAAGAGTGTATTGGGCGAGTCATTACAAATTTACACTAAGAACATGCGCTGAGATTTAATTTGTGCCAGAGTGTCATGTTGTATTCAATCTTACGTTTGTTTGGATTGTAAATGTGCTTTTGTTCGACATTCCTTGGTGGGATGTTAATCTTTGTCGCAATGTAGATCTGTTGAGTTTGGATGTGGATCAAAAGGGATTAGTAGCTGTATATCAAGCATCAACCTTTTTTCTCCTTAATAAGTAGAACTTCTGGTTCACTTTTCAAATAATTTTTCTTCATGTTATCTTTCTGATTCCCATGTGACAACAGTCAAAGTGATGGTTATTTAGTTGTACATTGCCTATGGTTTAGTCATGGATCCCAAGTGAAAATGCCTGAACTAGTAGTAGCTAGTTTTCACATGGTGATTGTCTTGGTTTTGGGTTTAGATTGGGTAAGTTGATTTAGACATTCACATATATAAATAATAAAAAAGTAATACCCAACCGTGATTATCAAAACTCTTTCGAGTTTCTTTTTTTTTTGAAGCGACGTCAATTTGGCATAGAAGTTTATTAATGCGAATACTTTGGCAGGTGTGGTTTCAAATTGTCTATTTTAATCATGTATACGATACCATTATAGCTATGCTCTTGTTTTATATATTTATATAACTCTTTCTTTTGATATATGCTTGTAGTAGACAATGTTTCACCAAGTTTTCAATTGTTAGTATTTTTTCTCAATACAATGTTCTGCTGATATATATCTAGAGCACCACTGGTCCGTCCCTAGGTTGTGGCACTGGGTGGGATACGTCGAAAGGTATTCTAATTTAAGCATTTTTCAGCGGCCTCCAAACATGGATTTCTCAAAGAAGCATACCTTGGAATCTTTAACCTCAACTACTTGGGTGCCCATTAAGGACAAAGTAGATTTCATTTATGGTGACATGATAATGTGTAATTTTTGTAATCTTTTGTATGTAGATGTTGATCTTTTAAAATAATTTAAATCTAACCCTCAAAAAAGTTTTTTAGATTCACTACTAGTTCATGTAATCTTGATTTCCGTTGCATGTGTCTTGCATACATGCTAATAAAAGTATTATTTCTCCAAAAAAAAGATTCACTACTAGCTCATACCTAGAATATTTAATCTTCGAGCCTTGATCACTATGTTAAAAATGGAAGCCTCGAGAGGTGTTGGGATGAAGTTTTAGTTGAAGAGTTAATTTGACGAGTTATTTTAAATAATTAAAAATTGAAAGTTGTAACAAAAAAACTCATTTTGATGTAATTTTTATGTAAATGAATTAGAGTTAAAAACTTATTTGGATGTAGATTTAAAATGTATAGTTATTTTGAGTAGTTAAAAAAAAGATTAAAAATAAGTGGTTAAAAATGAATTATTTTGAAGAGCAAAAAATGAATGATTAGAAATTAGTAATAAAAATGAAGAGTTATTTTGAATAATAAAAACGATGAATTATTTTAAATAGTTACAAAAAAAAAAATTTGAATGTAATTTAAAAAAAATAAGGTAATAAATATCCTTCTAAATCCTGTTTGAGTAACAAACACCGACGTGTTTGCCAAATCAACCTTTGACTTCCATTTCACTGCACAAAATTTGAAAAGCTCAGATGATTTCAGACGTTTCTTGGGACACACACAACACAAGTGTCTCTTTTTACCTAATTTCGGACATGATCTTGTGCATGCATACACACTTAAAAGAACACATGGAACCTGAAATATGACACCCGGTTCCCTACCATAATGCCACTCATATGAAGTCACACATTTTTTTTTTCTTTAATTTTTTTTATATAAATATAAATTAAAAAAAGAAGATGAGATGTGTGTGAGTGAAATTATGTTAGAGGTGCAGTCCAAGATGTACCCAAATTCTTCTCATATGGAAACTACTTTTGCACGGGACATAAGTCGTACCTCTGAATCCTAGAGTTCTCTGTATCTGCCAAAAACAACATATATCCAAGTTCTAAAATTTACTTGTATCAGTGGAAAAAGAGAGAGGAGCTTTATTAGAATGACAGAAAATTTGCTATTGGTTATTCTATTCAAGTACATCTTCAACCAAAGTAAAAGCAATTGCTGAGGAAGTTCATCAGCACACATTTTAAATATTTCATTACACCCACACCACATGGTTAAACACATGACATCTTGCCTTTATTTTATGATTATCATGTGGGTGCATAAAGAATTTCAATTGTGTTATGGAACTCCCACAGCCGTTGCTTGCTCTAAAGAGTTTATGATTAAGTCTTATCTTTCAGAATATTAAAATTGAGCACCTTGAGTAATACTCAACTGTGATTAAATATATATTTCGGGGCCTTATCAGTGGCTCTGTGCCGGCCTACTCTTACCCAGAATCACGACCAGGTTGCTGAAGAGATGACGGGCGGAGAGCAAACTGTGTGAAGACCCTTCGATGGTATACGAGAGTAGCAGAAGAATAAGATCAAGAAACTGTGATCTTCCTAGCATAGTAAAGAACCATAATGAAATCCTCTGCGGATGAGCCAATCGCTGCCGGGATCCTTTCGGAGGTTGATGCTGTTTGTAGCCACAACTCAAGTAAACTATGCAAATCAAGTGTAGGCATTACTGGATGTCCAATACACTTGACTTCAACCTGCACAAATAACCCTCAAGTTTAAGCCATAAAATGAAAACATTGTCCAATTTGAGGTCAATTATAAAAACGTGGCAAGAATTGTTACTAAACTAAAGGACATGAGACTTTTCACCTCTGATTCACTGGAGAGATCCAGCTTTCTCGTAAGGTACTTTTGAACAAATAATACAGGCAAGTTTCCATCCCTGTGACAAAGACTATAAAATATAACCAACTATACCTCGAACTCCAAATCAATGAACGGTATTCTTCAACACCCAGATGCAGAGAGACGAGCAAGCACGTGCGTAAAAGTTAGCTTGGTTTAAATATCAATTTACTCACGATCATTAGTATCGACATATGTATACCACAACCTCCTTTATGTGTAAATTTTATTCATTAAACATCCAGACTACAATGTCCTGTTTCATTATGAGAGACTTTAAGCAATATGTGCAAGCAAAAATGTCAATTGGGGCTCCTTCCTGGTCTAAGATGCAAGAAAAAACTATTCTCTCTTCCAGAAATAATAACCATGAACAAATGTCCCGATGAAACTTGATAATATAAACTTCAGGCAGCTCCAATTTCCAGATAATTATTTAATAGGCGATCAAATTACTTGACAACTACAATATTGATAAGTAGAGCTTATATATATCGAATGAGGCTAAAAGGAGCTTACTTTATTCTCAAATACCTAGCAGGAATTTGGGGCAATGATATATCTCCTTCCCTGAAACCAAAGTTTAGTGTCAGTAGAGGCAAAAATATTTGTTTAATGAAATTTGTTTAGTTTTATATAGAACATTTAGTAGGGAACTAAGAGTGGTGTCTCACTGATCAGAAGCTATGAGTGAGAGCCAAATCGGACCAGCTCTTCTTTCAAGCCGAGCGCTAGTGGCATCCAACACAACCTGAGGTGTAATGCTGGAGTCCCCATAAAAAGGTTCCCTTTTCTGGTGGACCCTACACAGTTTCTTAGGTTTTTCAGTTTCGGGTGATACCGGGTACATTCTAGTTTTTCCATTCTCACGTTTTTTATTGCGTTTACTTTCCCTATTTTTTGACTTGCTAGCCTGAGCTTCGTTTTCATCAACTTCTGCAAGCTCGACTTTGTTCTCATACCCTTGTGGATTAGATTTAAAACACTTCTTCCTATTTGAAACTTCTACCAAGTAGTTTAAAGGTTCCCAGATATCCAAGTTTCCTTTCATTGAATCAACACCATTTTCAACTTCTTTATTTCGCAAAGATATGGTAGGATTGGAATCCTGCGCCAAGTCCCATATTAAGACAAAATGTTACTATTAAACAGAAACTCCTAACAATAAAAACAACTTTGAATTGGGAGCAGAAACTTCTTCCTTTACCCGTCTTTTGTTCTGATTGATTTTTTCTGATATCTCGAGGGAACTTGAGCTCTCTGAACGTTCTCCCACAGAATCGTCCTCTTTCTTCGCACGCTTCTCAGAGGAGACTCTTGGTGTTCGTAACATAGCAGCGATTCTTGCAGCAGCTGCTGCTGTTCTTCTTCCACTTATGGTTGCATGACTTGACACTCTGGGACTACTGACCACCAATGAGGAAAGTGATCTTTCCTTTCTTCTAACTGGTGGCAGTATAACAGGAGCAACTTCTGGCGTTTTCGCTTTTCTCCTTTTACTAGGGAAAATCTTGGCCCTTAAATCTTCTAGATTGTGATCTGGCCTGATGATTAGAAGCTCAAGTTTACATTCTCTCAACAAGTGTTGAATTCTTACTAAAAACTCAGTATTATAAGAATATGAAAATGTAGAAATATAATGAATGTCATAGTCTACATCTTATAAAGAAATGTGTATGAATAGAGGATGGAGAGGTACCAATATTTGAACAGATGTTAATTTATAGCTTTTGGTCTCATTTAGCCAATTCCATAGCATGCAAATTGTAAACTAATAATAAGCTCAAAAAAGGGGTATGGCTGTGCTAAATGCCCATTTTAGTTAAAAATTAAAATCATGAATTGATTTACCAACTGGTAAGACCAACTATGTTACACAATGAATATGATGTTCAAAACCAAGGAACCACATATTTGCTCCAAATAATCCAAGGGGGAAAAGCACGAAAACAACTAAAAAGGTTTTGGTGTTATTTGTAAATGTGGTAAAATATAATTTTGAATGCATATCAAGCCAACAACAAAAACAACAACAAAAAAGCACACTCAAGATTAGACATTCTAAGTTGAGAGCAACTATTATTGCAAATAAAAAATAAAATTGGGAAGGAGTGGTTGACAGGCAGTGGCATTATGAAAACAAATCTTACCTTAATTTCTCCAGTGGGACACACCCGAGGTCGATGTTGCATACTGGACAGCTTTCTAGTTCTTCATCAGAAAATTTATCATATATGCACTTTCTGCAAACTGAAAATATTTGACACCAAGCTCTCAATAAAAACTACTTGTACAGTGAAAATACAAAAATACGTTTCAAGTCATTTCCATTCATTTGACTATTTTTTAGCAGGAAAAAGAACTTTAAACTATTCAAGTTTGTAACATATATGTCACATATTACCGATCTTAATAGGCGAGCTAAATTGCTTAATAAAGGCAAACAAAAACTTGGCATTACTTCCATACAGTGTACACAAACAAGAATTCTATAAAAAAAAAAAGTCCACAAACAAAAAAAAATCAATAATTTAGTGACTGCTGGTTTATAAAACAGCAGATAGATAGAATGAGACACACAAGTATATAGAGTAGAATCAAAATATGTAGTTTTATTAAGAAGTAATCTCTAAACTTATTTCGAATCTGTAGCATCGAGCTATATGATTTTGCAAAAGAAATATACAGATGATATTGATATTTATGCGAGCATTTGAACGTCATTTTCTAAATGAAAAAAGTTTCTCGACCAGTTGAAAAGCACTAGGATTTCGCTATGTAGAAACTATACTATCATGGCCGTTTATGAGTTCAATGTATGGTGTACACCTACCTAAGAATTAATTTTCTACAAGTTTAATTATTGAAATGTTGCAGGATATCAAAAAAAAAAAAAAAATTCCAAAACAACACGATCAGTTACACTGCACATAAATCACATAAAATCCACAGAAACTCTTGAGTTTACTTGCGCATGGATTTCCAGAAATAACCAAACCATAAAGAAAATGAACTAAATAAAAACGAAACAGTACTGAACCAAAGGAAGAAGAAAGCTAATTATTCACAAGAAATCAACTTTCTTTCATGAAAAAACATTTATCAGTAGTACCTAACAAAAAGGGTAAACAGAAATTAATCCAAACAAAGAAAAAACAAGTCCAAAATGAAAGATAGAAACTACCATAAATGGCTTCAAAGAACCAAAAAACTGAACAGAAAAGAGTAAAACAAAAGCTAGAAGAAAAAAGCAAAGCAGAAAGAAAGAAACAGAAGAACCCAGAAGGCAGCAAATTGAAGAATAACCCCAAATAGGAAATATGAAGAGATTCAGAAAAGTGGCTCACAAGTATGAAGACATTCAGAAATGGTAGTGGCTTGTTTCAAAAGGCTATTACAAAGCGGGCAAGTAATGCATGCCACAATCGCTTCTCTCTTCACTTTGACGACCTGATTCGTCATGCCCCAAAAATCCCAACCCTCAGCCACCACGTACCTCAACTCTGCATGCCCCTTCACCCATTTCTTCATAACACAAATTTACGTCCATTTTTTCAAATACCCATGAGACTGAGAAGCAAAAGCATGAAACAGAACAAAAGGCAATGAAAAGGGAACTCAAAAGATTACAAAAAAATGGAGCATTTAAAGATGGGATTGGAGACTTGGGTTGTTGTGGTTATGAGCAAGATTTTGAAATGGGTTCGAGAAATTAGACGTGGGTTTTGAAGGATTTGAAGCGATTGATCTGGAATCGATGGAAATGAATGAACAGGCTTGGTTTGGGTTCGTAGAAGAAGAGCATGAATGAATGAACAAAGGAACCGAGAGTTTTACTCTTTTTCTTTTTTTGTGGTGAAAAGAAAATGGACTAAAACTCTGTTTTTCACGTTTTAATTCGAAAATGGGTAAAGAAAAGAAAAGGAAACTGTTTTTGAGAGAGGGTCAACTAAAGCAAGCAGCAGGTGGGATTGAAGCTAAGCTGCGCCGGGGAGAGTGCGCATTGTATTAAAATGCGCACTCGTGAATCAAAATGAAAGACACAATAACACAACAATGCCCTTTGTCTTTGTATTTTTTTTCTTTCTTTCTTTCTTGGTATTCATTCCATTTCTCTCTTCTTCTTTTTTTAATCCCTAACTCCCTTTATTTTGACAAGGACAAAGGGATGGGTTTTTCAAAAAGATTTTTTTTTTTAAATTTGATTTTAATCATCTTTTGGGGATTTTGATGTTTTGTCTTAAAATATATTAAAAATTGTAAGAGTTTGAAAAGGTAGTAAATATATGGTGTGCATGCGTTTTTAATGGTGTCGACTTCAAAGAAAACCATACATCTATTTTTATATGTTCAATTCACTCAAATATCTATTTTCTCTTCCTAAAAAGGAGATAATTAAAATTAAAGCAAATTGACATTGCATTTTTATTTTATATTTAAAAGAGTTGATTCTTTTTTTATTAATAATATTATATAAATAGTTTTATCATAAGTGATTTCTTGTATGTGTAAAGACGGATAACCCATCTTAAATTAGGTCTATCATTGAATTTAAACTAAAATGACAAAAAACTTTGTCAAAAATTGAAAAGATTAAAAATAGTAGAAACATGAGTTAATAAATGATCAGAGTATAAAAGCGCTCTCTTAAATTTACAAGTTGGAGTAAAAAGCTTTTGACTTAGCTAAAATAATTAGTGTAACATATTGATTGCACATATTTGATTTGATTTTTATTTTTAGACAATATCAATATTGATATTTAATTATTAATGTTCTACTACTCATTGCATTGTATTAATAAGATGAAGATGAAACTTAAAAGGCATTTGTCCACTCATTATCTACTCCCAAAAATTGATAAATAAATTACAATATTTAAAAATGAGAGTAATTGGATAAAAAAAAGGGGGGAAGCAATAGAGAAAAAGGGAAATTATAATGGAATATGCTGGTTCGTACAAACTTGCTTCAAAATTTGAACTCTATGTCAACATAGTTTGACATGATAATCATGAATTCCAAATATTCACTCGAATGTTATTCAATTATGATGTTATCATTATTTTTTTAAAGGAAACTAAAAAATATTTCTAACACTATTTAAAAGAAAAAGATTATCCGATAACAGATAAGTCGTGGCAGATGGGCCCAATGGTACTTTCCATCATATTCAATTTCAACTCAGAATTTGTAATCGTCTAGTTCTTTCCAATTTTAAAGTACGCGGAACTTTTTTTATTTATTTTTTTTTTTTTTTAACAATATTTACTTAAAGATGAACTCACATTGAAATTATATATTTTTATTTTTTTATTTCTCTTTCCAAACATTTATCTTTCATCAATCAAAATAAAATTTTTTAAAAAGTAAAAATATGTAATTCTAACGTTGGAAATATCATTTTTAGGTAAGTATTACTTTTTTTTTGTTAGATTAAAAATATTAAATATACTAATTTTTAAGTTTTATATATATATATACCCACACAAAAATGGTTCTCAATAAATAGAAAAGGAGTTAACAACCTAGCAACTCAAAAAACTTGGGTTAACTAACAGCTGACCACTACCGATACAAGTATCAAAACTGTTCCCACCAATAATAATTAAACTAAAAAACCAAGAGATTATGAATCTCCTAGGTAAAAATGTTGTTGAATAATACCTTTCCAGCAGCATTACCCACAGCCATGTAACCTCCTTCAACTGAAATCCAAACTTTTAGGCCTTGTTTGGTTTGCGAGTTGGATCGTATTGTAATCAAATTCTCCGAAATCTTTATTACGATGTTTGGTTAGTTGTATTGATACTCTAAAATAAAAAATGTTGTTTGATTTGTTTAAAAGATTAGGTTTCCAAACCTCCGGATTCCAAACCCCCAGAATCAAATTCCACACTCATTTACCAAATAATGGTCTCCAAACCTCCAAATTCCAAACCACCATAATCAAATTCCACACTTTTTACATTTACCAAATAACGGTCTCCAAACTCCCGGATTCCAAACGGCAAACCAAACAAGGCCGAAGGGTACTGAAGATTCTTCTTTGGTGGCGGCCAGTTTGAGAATGTAGTAAAAGAAGTAACATGTATCAACTTCAAACTACTTTTCTTCATCTTTGAACACATTGCCAATATTTGAGCATCATGATTGAACTTGAGAAAATCTACTTAGGTGGTCAGATTCTCTATGGCTTTCAATGGCTTCTTCCTGCCCCCCTAAGAATTCTTGTCTGTTGTAGATGTTATAAATGCCACTGTCCGAACCAGCTGCGAACAATCCTCCATTTGAAGAGGTACAAAGTGCACTACCATTGATGCAACCTTCGTCGACAGCTTTGTGGATGCACGTTCTTGTTCTCAAATCCCAGTGATAAACTTGAGCTAAGTAGTTGTCGTCCATTGTCGGTTCCGTTCATCTTAGGCATGCCGATGAGCTGGTTTGTTTTGGTCGACACCAAAAGGATATAGCCTTCGTTACCTATAAATGCAACTGTGCTAGATCAGGAGAAACTTCAAAATTTTCAAGGCTTTTCTCCTCTCTACCAACGAGAGGACCAATTTTATCTACTTTTGGCTTCACTAGATCGAGGATATAGAAGAACTTTCTCCTCCCAGATATGATTACCTGAGATCCATCAGGCAAAAATGATGCCTTTCTTATAGGACAAACCTCAAGAAACATGCTTTGAATTTTGGTATTCCGTTTACCATCAATCTGAAAAAATCTAAGCTTCCGATCCAACCCAGTAGCTAGCAGTAACTGAGCATTGCGATGAAACTGAACCAAAATAATAGAACCATTAGATGGTTCCTCTGCGTTAGCATCTACAATACAAATCTTGAGTATTCAAGAAGACCAGGCAACAATTTAGCACCACTCTTCTTTGCATGATTCTCACTCGTCCCAAGCATATCCTCAATGGAATCGACATTATCATAACCATCAGCCAAGACAACTGCATTTTCGTCGTCAGATGATAGATCCTCATCATCTCTACCACCCCGGGTTTGTGCATCAAGTTGAGCCCACAAGGTGCTTGGTTCAGCTTTGAATGTTGAGCCCTCAATCTTGACACATATTCTGAGCCTGGAATCAATTTCTCATCTTCTTCCTTCCTCGATTTTCTCAGTCTACTTACATTAGTAATATTAACGGTGGCTTTGTCCTCTTCCTCGTCAACCCATACTGGTTTTCTTTGAGGGGAATAGAGTGATCCAAAAAGAAAGTTTTGAAGCTTCTTCATTTCCATCTGTAGTTCTTCACAAGGTGTTGATCTTCTTTTTCATTTTATTTCTTTCTCTTCGTTGCCCTAGTAGTATCTGCACCAGACTTTTCTTCATCACTAGCATCTACGTTTCTCGACACATATGACAAGCCATCAGTCTTCTCCCCTGTAAACTTCTCAATGCTACTATTTTTTTTTTTTTTAGAAACTGAAAAAACCGAGCTTCGCTTCACTATACCAGGGTAACCACACCCGTCCGTAGGCCAGACAGAAATCTCAATGCTACTAATTGCAGCAATATTTTGAGATATTACGCTCATCTTCCACTCAGCTCCTGCATAATCAACCATATTGATAACTTAAAAAAACAATGATAAGAAGTAAAATATCTCATTACCCAAAAGCTGAAGCTTAATTTATCGAAAGTGCTTCACAGAAAAGAAGACGCATTATCAATCTATTTGTCATCTCCAAGCTACAGGCTATGACAGACTCAAAGGGAGAAACTCTGATTCCTGAAAATCGACTTACAATCTATTTGTCATCTCCAAGCTATAATCTAATAATATACAAATATAAATAAGGTTGGAGTTGTTCGATAAATCAATGTAGGTAGGCGAAATCAGCTTACATCGGTTCGAGAATGTAAAATATACAAAAATCAAGAACGTGAAAGAGACGTATATAGGAATTGCGACAGTATTTAGAATCGAGAGGAAGATGATCACCGGCGAACAAATGCGGCGCGATAGGGCATGGAAAAGGAGGGCCAATCGGAGACCAGGCGACTAATACTATTATCGCAAAAAAAAAAAACATAAAAGTGAGAATTTGTTTGTTCCCATTATGTCCCTGTTATATACTCCTGTTATATACTAGTATATAACATTATATCATCCATAGCTGTACTAAAATAATAATAATTATTATAAAAAAAACAAATAAATAAAATCCATAAATGTATATTCATCCTTTTTGCTCTTTCCATTTTCTAGGTCTTTGATTAATAGGTGACATATCCGAAGTGTTGTGAATCTATTACTTTCTAGATTGTCCAATTTTAGTTGTTCAACATTGCTTATTGAAATCATCTCTATTCCCACTTCATCACGTGGACATCTCTAATATCGGTAAACCCTACACCATGTTTAAAAGAAAGCTACCATGATTTGATAGACAATTAATTCTAAGAGTAACACTTGAAACCCTTTTCTAGCCCTTCCAACAGGCAAATTAGCAATTCATTCTAGCAACTTGCTGTCCAGGATTGATGAAAATGAACACTTCTAAGGAGATTGTTAGGCCGTAGTTGGAATACTTTCTACTACATGATAGTATGTATTTCTTTTATACACATCATTAAGCCATATATAATTTTATTTAGTACTCCATAGAAATACTTTCTCGATCATCATCCAGGGGTTACCAAAGAAAAGTACAAGAAAATATTCTCATAAGAACAAAGGCAAATACCTTCAGAGAAAATATGACCTCAGCAAACATTTTATTCTGTAAAAAGGGAAGAGAAATATTTGAAGTACTAGACTCTACAGGCATCGGTGTCGGACCTAGTTGATCTCTGTAGTTTATAGATGAAAGGAACAGCCTGATTTATTCCATGAAAGAATTATTAGGAGAGTGCAGATTTTAAGGATTTGGTGAAGTTTTCTAGTTCCTTCAATCCCTCTTCAGGAGACTGAGCTTCACCCAACAGCTTCACCATAGCACTACCAACTATGATACCATCAGCGCCCCAGTTAGCCACCTATGGACAACAAACACACCAACATGTTATCCCACAAAAATGCAGGACTAATAAACCCTTTTGGTGTATGATGAATTTCTTACCTGTTTCACGTGCTCGGGTTTCGATATACCAAAACCAACCGCTACTGGTTTTTCTGTTACCTGTCATATAATCAGAGTGTGAGGCCTGTGTTATTGATCGGTTTCAAACCAACACCTTTCTGAACCATCAATTTCTAAAGTGCAGAAGAGTTTACAAGTATAAAATTGTAGATATTATGGATACAGAATAGATAATTATCAAGCAGACGCACCTCTTTAATGTCCTCCAGGAGAGTTTGAACTCTATCACTCACTGATGCACGGGCACCTGTAACTCCAATGGAGCTCACCTATAATTGAACGAAAAACAATTTCATATTGCAAAACTGACAGAAATTAACATAATAATTTTGACTTGACCTCAATTAGTACATGAACTAATAGAGAGGAGGAATTTTATTGTATTCACAAAAATCCTTGCTCTCTCAAGGGCAACCTACCTATCTGTAATTCCGCTTATGTACGAAAACAATGTAGAAAACGATGTGCTCTAACAAAAAAGAAGACAACTTTCCCCCAACAGAATCCTGTTGTTTTTCTCTAACTTAACTCTGTCAAATAAAGGTTCATCTTTAAAATGTCCACCAAGGGCCTTTATAGAATTTGAGGGAAGAACAGTCGCCCATTTCCATTGCTAACACCATATTTAACCAAACCACTTTCTTCTACAAAGGTATTTTTCTCAGTGGGCAAACAATTTTAGGAAAAAATATTTGATGATACCATGAACACCTTTTTTCCCTTTTAGTAATTCTATTGAGATATAAAAAATAAAAATAAAAATTATGAAACAACAACAAAACCAAGTATCATCATTTATGCGTGACATCACAAGCCTTGAAATTAGACGAAAAAAGTCAGAACTTATTGCATAAAAGATGAAAACAGAAAAGATCTTACAAGATATACAAATCCCTCTGAAGCTTCAACGAATAACGATGGCTTTCATCCTATCTTTAGGCGTGGTTGGTGTAGTTAAGAGTACCTTTAGCAGTGTAAAAAGTGCATAAGAACAAGCAAATATCTAGAAACACTCAACTCTGCCTTTTCCTCTAAATATGTGAACAAAGCATTACCACAGATGGATAGCATATAACAGCTAAAGTTATATAATTAAATTAAAAAACAATGAAAGATGGGGTAATTCAAAATCATGACCTCTTGGTCATAAGCACACACTTACACCAATTGAACTAAGCTCTTGTTGGCTAAAGTTATATAGTTAAGTCATATCAGAAGAACCAATCGTTGAATTGGCTACTTCATAGTTATTTCCCAATAATTTCATTCTAGAGACTATAAAAAGAATGCAGGGCAGTACAGCTTCTCAATCAAATAATTTTTAGCATTCAAGGCAATTGTTTTCCACCTTAACATCGAGAAAACTAATAACAATATACATTCCTCAGGAAAAAAAAAAAAAAGGTTCAGCTAATTAATTGTAATTAATAATATATTATTTTTCAATCATCAAGGAGTGGCCCAGTGATCAAAGAGGCCTTAAGATCTAAAAGGTGATGAGTTCAATTTATGGTAACCACCTACTTAAAAATTAATTTCTTAAGGATTGCTTGATCCATTACATTTACAAAGGTCATTTCAGTATTCAATACCTTTAAGTAAAAATCATAATACATATCAAAGCCTAGAACCTAGTAAATGATTTATATACTACGGTCGTTATGAGAAAAAGAATTCACCAGCTCAATATTGTACTTCACAGCATCTTTTCTCAAATTTTCAGTTTCCTCAAGAGGAACATCCGGAACGACAAGCCCTGCAAGAAAGTGCAATGTAACTACAAATATTGACGAACCAAGGTTCAGATGGTGAAACACTTTTTCATGGTGAATTCTTGAAAATTTTATTACTATGCAAGTTAGAGCAACGAACAATACTAACATTTGTAACCTGTTTATTGGCTTAGCTTTGTCATGTCATCTTGAAAGTAGAGGCAATAAAAATTTATCAAAAAGTACAACACAATTCATTATAAGAGATCGATCAAACTCGTTAATTACCTCTTACACCAGCATCTTTTATAGTCATCATGAAGTTCTCAATGCCACGCTTAAGGATTGGGTTATAGTAAGTAAAAAGGGCAATAGGGCAAGATAATTCAGGAATCACCTAAGCAGTCGGAAACAAAACAAAAATTTGTCAACTTACAATTTCATAAATGAGACTAGAGGTTCAGTGAACCATATGGAGATAGGGGCTTATTTTAATACACATTTGATTTAATGATGCGATGCACAAAAAGAAGAGAACATTTGAACTCAAGTTTCCTAATAAATACAGTACGTATTTTAAGCACACACATATTCCTTCTTCATAGAAAAGGCTAATAATTTACAGCTAGGTGAAATGAGGCATCAGAATATCTACAATGACTTGTTCCAGAATTATCAAATTTCATCAATTTTCAAATTACAATCCTACTAATTCTATGAGTAGGCTATAAATTCTCATAACAATCCTACTTGTTCTAGATTGCCAAACAACATATTTGGCACATCTTAAACAATAGATAAGTAACAAACGAAATAAAATTGGGTTATTCTTTCTATTGCCTCAAATAATTCCAGGCCAAAAGAGGAATTGGAAAAGAGTTGATAAAAAATAGAGCATGTTGCACAGTACAACGACATTACCTCCTTCAGCATAGAAATAATCGCACCTAAGTTTGTTCCCCTAGCCAAGGCCCGAGTTGCTGCCGCCTACAGAAAACCCTTCATAAAAAAATTGAAGAAGGAACAATAGATCAGAAATGGATAAACAGAGAGAGAGAGAGAGAGAGAGAGAAACCTGTATGACAGAACCATCTGCCAAGGGATCCGAATACGGGACACCAAGTTCAATTATATCTGATCCAGAAGAGGAAAGCACCTTCAATGCTTCAGCCGTGGTGGAAAGATCAGGATCACCAGCAGTGATATATGGGATGAGTGCGACCTTTAATTCGTGAATGCATTAAGGACAACATTAACCAATGAAAAACAATCTCATCCCACTGTATGATAAAGACCAGAAACCATCATCCAATACTCCAACCCTTCCCATGATCAATATTCAATCCCAATTAAGCATACGGTGAAAAAACTTGGAATATGCATCCAAATTAGACACTAAAAACCATTGATTTATAAGAATTGAGTCAAAATTAGGACTCTTTTTTCATAAGAAAACCAAGCTTTTCCATTGAGCAAAAAGGAAGAATATACAAGAGCATGCAAACCATCAACCCTGTTGGACTCCAATCAACAAGAACCTCATCTACATTTAACCTATTGCTCCTCTCAGGCCAATTACTTCAGAAAATGAGCTATTAACAAAAAAATGATACCAAAGTTATTTTACCCCAGTCTTTTGAACCTTAAAACAATCAAACCTAAAGTGAGGAGTCTTTAAAAAAACAGTATAAAACAATGAAGCTCGAAATGCAAAAGAAGTATGATTCGATTGAACAAAGCAAGGAGCAATATCCAAACAAAAACTGAGAAAAGATAGGAAAAGTTTACCTTGCCTTGTTCCTTCAAGTTGGTGAATGTTTGGGAGAGTCCTATGGCAGGGGAGGCTGTAAGGGCAGCAGCCATTGGAAAGACTGAAATCTTACAATGATGAGGAGGGAAGATAAGGGCAGTAGGTATCTTGTTGAATCCAAGCAGCCTACTAGAATTCAGACCAATGTCCATCTGGCCTAAATCAACATAGAATTTTACACTCTCAAATTGGGTTTCTCTACGATTCAATAACACTTTTCAAATTCAAACAAGGAAACAAAATGGAACTTACCTTATACTGAACCTGAGCAGTTCAGTTTCGATTTTCAACGGCGCCGGTTTTCAAAACCAGAAGGGAGCCATCGTTGCGGCCGTTCTTATTTTGTCCGAAAATTAATATATTTCGATTCGACGGCCACTGTTCTATTGATTTGATTGAGGGTTTACAACAATATGACAAAAATCGTGGATTATGGTAAGTTGATTTTATTTTTTTAAGTAAAAATAAATAATAAAAACCCTGACTTTTTATTGCATAACAGTTTAATCGTAATTTTTTATTTTATCCCAATAAAACTTGTTAGCAAGAAATTTAAACTTTACATCTCTCGATCAACAATGTCTACTTTTGTTATTAACAAAAGGGAATTTACCCCGTATATAGAACACAATTTCTAAAACAATTCATTTATAGTATATTAATTTTTATCGAATTCAACCAGTGATAGAACGAATTTATAATTGATTGAATTATATCTGTTATATAACTCAACTAATAATAGAACTTTATCGCGATGATAGAATTCAATTTGGATTTACTACTACAAATAAATTAGTTTTGATTTTGTGCTATGTATGAAAATATTTTGCCATTTTTTATTATACATGCAAAATCCAAATATAATTCAATCGAGAAAAGAAAATTGCATAAACCGATCAAAATCATCGTTGGTTCAAGTCGTTTAGTTGCATGTTCTGCCCAACGTACTAGTTCTGCTAATAGCGTACATCAAACCAACTAATTTAATTCTGCTAACAGCATACATCAAACCAATTGATCGACAAGTTTAGTCCTTTTTTTTTTATGTTCCGAGAACTTGGAATTTTACTTCTCTAAATCCAAAATACAACTGACACGTCGTTGACTCGTTAGATTGTGGCACGTCAAATCGATTAACCTGCGCTTTTTTATGACTTAAAAACTTTAAGTTTTGCTCTTCAAAATCAGGGCACTACAGATTCGTCCCTAGACTGTAACACTGCATGCGTCAAACCAACTAAACCCCAGTTCAGTCAATTTCATTTAAAAAGAACACTGGTTTGATGTCAACTTTCAAGATAGTTGCCGGACTAAGTTTAGTTGGATTCCAAACCAAGTCGCTTGCATCCCTATAAAATATCATGGGAGAGTAGAATGTGAATAACACAAAAAATGGCGCTTCCATGGCCAAAATGAAAGCAATAACTTTTACCTTCGCTTTGTCGGGTCTTTTCGCATCCAATTTGACTGCTTTTTATCTCTAAATATGTGATATGCATCCCACGTTTAACTTGTAATTTTAAATACTTGCACAAAAATCAACTCATTCAATAATTAACCAGAAATGGGATTTGTGCAATACGAACTACGATAAAATAATCATGGTTTTGAACTAGTTCAAAAACTTATTAGGGGTAAGAAGTTGAAGCCTATTAGAAGCGCACAGTACTGAAAACCTTGATTAATAATCATTCTATTGCTAACAGTTTTTTGAGAGCTTATTATAAAGATATGAAACAAAGCTTGAACATCAATTTTTCTATTAAAATGAAAGATTGAAGACTACTTCAAAAATAACACTTAAACCTCCTGCACTGGCAAACAAAGTGGTAAGTAAAAAAAGCATCACGACCTTTATATCTTTATAATATCATAGGATTAGGATCTACTCTCCTCATCAAGATATAACCCAGCTTATCTAATAAGCACCAAATTCAATTCTAACATCTTAGTCAAAGACTTGGGAGTAAATTTATTTTCAACGAGTGAGAAAGATGATAGAGTTGGATCTTAGTAGAAATATGAATAATATAAAGGTATGTTAGCAATTACTAAAATCAATGGATAAAACACAGCGCAAGCTAGCATAACTCAACTAATTAAAATATATATATATATGCTACGATTGGTAATAAAGAAGGAATATAATAGCAAAAAAACATCTTAGTCCAAAAAGAAAAAGGAATAATAAAAAACATATGACTGCAATCTAGTGCAAATTTGAAGATTGAATGTGAGCTGATTCCTATGGTACAAAATATGATAAACAAAAGGCTGGGTAAACAAAGGTAATTAAATGGGTCGCTCAGATTTCATTTTTGTCCAAGTTCACCATTTTTCACCCAACTAGCCAACCGGCCTAGAGATTACTGTTCTGCCCCTCTTCCATTATTTGATAGTTATAATCACATTAAAAGAAACAAAACAAAAACTGCCATTTTTGCCTGCGTTTGGTAAACGCCTGTAGTAAACCATGTGCAAAAGTCTGGAGGGCAACTACAACTACAATCGAGGAAGGAAGAAGAAGATAAAAATGGAAGAATAAAGAAACCTAGGTCTGCCTCACTTTTTTCCGCTCTTCTTTTCATTTGAATAAATTAAAGTATAAAGAAACATATATTCCAAATGAATATAGATTTTTGTGCTTTGAAACAGAAAAAAACAAGTAACTTTGGTTTTGTTAAGTATTCCTATAAATTGTGTAAACTTACGACAGGAGACAAAAGCAATGTTTTCATTTAAGTTTGTACAATTATTGTGACTTTGTTAATGATTCTGGGTGGATAACTGAGAATAAACTAATTATTAGAGGTGGTAAGTTCCAATCCCCAACTTCCTAACAACCATGGTTGTACTAAAAAAATTCTATTAAAAAAACAACTATTTTGAGTACAACTTTTTTTTTTGGGGGGGGGGGGGGGGGGATGGTCTTCTATAGTTTACTTTAGGCACCTTGTTCCAGGATTAGATTGCTTAAAAACATGATATGTTCAAACTCGACGAAGAAAAAGAAGTTATATTCTTTAATTATGTCAGTGGGCAAAACAGCGACAAACAACAACCTACCCACTCAAAACAAGAAAAGAGGAGGGTAAAAAGTAAATATCAAGATAGACTTTTAAAAGCAACCGTGATTTGCTTTAAAAGCAAAAGAAAATTGGGCACCAAAAGTTTCATTTAAGCAAAAAAAGAAATATAGTAATTTCGGTATAGTTTTGGACAGGAAAGAGCCTAATAAATGTAAAACCACCCACCTTCACCTCCTCCTACTTTTTTTTATTATTATTTTTTTAAAATTTTTGCCTTTTTTTCGGCTATGCCATGCCATCCAAATTCTTAAAATGAAAGTCCTGTTTCTTAGCCCCACACCCACCATCCCTTTCCTTGTTTGCTTCCAGATTCTTAAACCATGGGGAGAGGGGAGGAAGTATGGAATTTAAGGCCCATATTCTGAACAGTGGAACCACGGATTGATCATTATACAGCTACAGCTCCTCTAAAGATCAAAAAAAATATATGTAAACCATAACCCCCAAAATCATGAACTTCAGAACAGCAGAAACCTATGCTAAATTGAACCAAATTTGGTTCTAGATTCCTAAAAATTGGCAAATATACATCACACATCCCGCCCACCACAAGCAAATTTGGTTCTAGATTCCTAAAAAGGGGCAAATATACCTCACACATCCCGCCCACCACAAGCAAATTTGGTTCTAGATTCCTAAAAAGGGCAAAAATACCTCACACATCCAGCACGCCACAAATATTGGATAAATTATTAAGCTGTTTCTAGATACAGACTATTAACTACTCCTAACCCTTCAATTCAATTCGATTTAAACAATGTCAAACCATTTATAATTCATTTATAATTCCTCCATTCAAACGAGATTGTGTAACTCAGATATCTTCTAGTAGCAGAAGGATGGAAAAAAAAGTCACAAAGAACGGAAAGAATATGGATATATCAGAGGGGCCATTTTATCTTTATCATAAAAGGAAGAAGAAGAATTATTAACTCACCTCTCGGTGCCCGAGAAACCACACTTTGTGCAATCTTCTTCAATCATCAGATCTGTTCCTGCCATCCTCAAGATCAAGACAAGCATTTTCAGTGATGGAATATCAAAACATTATTCCTGAGGAAAGAAAATCATTGAAGAAAAATTTTACCTTTCTTGCTTGCAACTGCACCTTCCATTTTAAAATCTAAACAGAAACCTGATGATCTGCCAGGGGGCGAAGGAGTGAAGAGAGAGGCTTCACAAAATTACAAACAAGATAATTGTTGACTATTAATGTTTCAAATTTTATTGATACGAGTAATATTGAAAACCCAAACCCTTACACAAAAACAAGAAGGGGATTTGAAGGTCAACACCAGTCACCATGGATAGGTTGTATATAGCTATTTTGTTTATATGGCAGACAAAAACTCGGGAAAAAAAGAAAAAAAAAGAAAAAAAACTCATGGCTAATCTTCAATAACCGACACAAAACCAGTTACAATCTTAAGATTTTGAGCCCCAACCGATGAGCTTTTGGGCTTAATCTCCGGAGGCGTCCATTCTTTTACAACAGCAGCAGTCTCAGTCTCTCTAAGTTCCTTACTGTCAATCGATTTCTCAGTGTCGTGATTGTTAGATAAAACAATTTGGAAGTTTTGAAGAGGATTCTTTGACTCAGGATGCGAACCCGAAATCGACAAGGTTGATGCACGAATATGAGGAGAGAGCCACTTGGCTTTGACATACTCGGGTTTTCTCCATGGCGGAACAGGCATCCCCTTCTTTTTTAAGCTCTGTTTTGCAGCTTCTGATACGATTGACACAATCCCCTGAAGCCGACAAGCCTTGCCGACGAAGATGTAAGGAATGAGTTGAAGGATGGATTTGTAGCTTTTGGTTGACCGGGCGATTTCGAATTCTGATCGGAAGTCGATGTCTATCAATAAGCGTTCCCCTTCGATAATCACGTCAACATATTCATAATCCCCTGGTGCATCAGAAAAACGGAACTCAATCGACTATAATCAGAAACAATAGGAATTCAGTTTTCTAATGAAAATCAAATTTAAAGAGAAGAATAGACGAAATCGTATAACTTTAGGAGAAAAACCGCTCGAATTCGAATTCAAAACCCTATAATTTTCTCATAATCAACGAGATGAGTAAGTAAGAAATATACCGGCCTGATATGAGGGAGATTTTTCCCAGTGAGATTTGCAGATGGAAGCGTCGTATCCAAGAACCAGCAATCCATTAGTAACAAACTGCCTTGCTAAGTTGTCTTTACGCTTGCAGACCTTGTTCTTCTCTACGATCCTGGCCGTATCCGCTAATAAGTTCCTTTCTTGAACACTCGTACAGGGAATTAAGCTCTGTTCGAATACGAAAATGATTTTTCAGAAGGACAGAAACAAGAAGTATTTACCATATAGGGCAAAATAATAAAACGAAAATCCCCAATTGCAAAAATAAAATTGAAAATACCTTCAGAAGTTCATCAAAACCGCCATGCGGATCGAATTCTTCTTCGGAGCTGTCCGTATAATTGCCATTGAAGCAGTTGCAGCGGCTGCGGCCGCACCTCGACTCGCTGAACTGTTTCTCATTGTCGTCTTCTATGAAATTCTGGACCATATTCACCAGGCATACAGAGCTAGGCTCTAACTCAGATAAACTGTCGGGGCTCTCCTTGTTAACGTTCGATTCTTCGAAATTAACCTTCTCCGCCGAATTTCTCAGTACGTTAGTGAACTGTCTCTCAAACAGCCGCTTCAATTTTGACTTCGCCACCGGCTTCACCAGCTCGAACCGAGCTGCTTCTTCAGCTGAGTCAAAATCGATTGGCTGGATCTTCATTTGAAAAGGCATGTTGAGACTGCTAAGCTCTCGCAAACGAAGTAAAGCACCTCCACAGACAGTCAGATCTCAACAACAAATATCTTCATCATTTTGCCAAAATTGAAGCTCGTATTCTTCAATTCCTTCAATCAATTCAGGATTTGGAAACAGAAAATAGTGTTTACAGAACAATAAGCAAAACAGTATTATGCTAGCAAAGCGGAAAATGTGAACTCCACGGCCTACAGTGCGATCAGAATCTTCATCGACATCTCTGAAGCGGAATTACAGATATCAGGAATTAAACACGACACACAAATCCATAGTTGCGCACACAAAATTAAATGTACACAGACGAATTGGAGAAAAGCTAAAAATCAAAAGTCTAGTCCCTACTAATTATATTGTAGTTTTTTTTTTTTTTTTCCAAATTTTCTAAACAGAATATGGAATAACTTCGAAACTCAGCCAAGTAAAGTCGCTTTCGCTTGGGGAAACCAGATACCGTCAGAGTGCACAGACCGTATCCGCAACGCAACCGACCATCAGAAACTCCATAGTTCCCGTCGAGAAACAAGCAAACTTCCCGGCGAGATTTGGCAGTCGCCGGCCAGACAAAAGCATAGAAATGAACCCTGGTTTTGAGTACGCTCTCGGCTTTCTTTCAGTTGACGATGGAAGAGAAATTAGAAGTCTTCGAGGACCTTAAAACGAGAAAGGAGGGTGCTGACTAGGACTGAATCCACGTGGGATTTCCGACGTGGCAATGAAACAATATTATCATTTCGCAAGGGCCACGTGTCGACCAGTCAACGAATTTGCTTCGTGGCTTTCGCGATATGCCTCCACGTTATGTTTAGATGGCAAAAAAGATTATACCGAAAAGGCCCTTGTAACAAAATTCGAAATGACGAGTTTGCCACTAGCCTTCATACACGTAATCGTTCACAACCGCCACATGATCGTGTGGCGTGGGCGAAGGGCAGCTAAAGAAAACCAACCAACCAACTCCGGTGAAATTCTCGTGTGAGCTCGAAATGACGATAATGTCCCTACATTAAGAGAGATGAGGCTCAACGAAGTCTAACATTGCGACCAGGAGCCTGAAGGACGAAGAGGTAATTGTGTCATTTCGTTGCAGTTAAGGTTTTGGTGTCGACAAACTTTTTTCAGTTTTGAATAATAATAAAAACTCAAATCCACTCATTTTCTGTCCCCACGTTATCCAATTCAATTATTGGGTTTTTTCATTTTGTTTATATATATAGAATTTAATAAACTTATAATAAATTTTTGCTTGGTAAAATTGCTTCTTACAAATATATAAATATTTTTTGGTTTTTATTTTAAAAACAATTTTAAGCATGTTAGTAGGCTGTGGTACTTCACTAGTTGCATCATTTTTTATAATACTAGTTGCATCATTTAAATAACTGATTGATAGTAGATTGCTTTCTACGGCAAACAAAAATAAATAAATAAAAGATGGTTGGAAGTTATTTGAAAGTTGAATGTATATTGTATTGCCATATAGATTTGTTTATAATTTCATTTATTTTTTAATTCAAATCAACTCCGTCATGAATTTGAATATTGTAAAACCAATCCAATTCTACATCAAGAGTATATTACATATGCAACATGTAGAAAATCTCTCAAATATCAAGCTAATGTATCAAGATTCAAAATCCAAGTAATATAAATTTACTCAATTAAACTTTATTTAGTGGTATATTCCATTCTATTAGTCGAGTTGTATGCAAGCTACTTCGGACAAAATCACGAATATCAAAAAATAAATCCTAAGAGTAATATAACTTTACTCAATTAAATTTTATTTATAACGTTAAGGTATGTAACACATTTATGATTTAGTTTAACTAAAAAAGGTATATATCTATTACTTTGAACATTCTTACATGAGATTTATAGTTTAAATGTAGGCTTTGTTAAATAATAAGTAAATTTAGGGTTTGGTTTGGGAAAAATCGAATAAAATTTCAAAGGATTAAATTAAGTATAACTATAACTTTATATATGTATAATATTAAAATAATTATTTCCCTAAAAAAAAAACTTATTAAGATAAATATTATTTTAAAAAATCATTAGAAATTAAAGGGACATGGTGGTGGGTCCTATGGATAAGCATTAGGTAATGGGCCAGAAAAGTGGGAGTGTTTGTTTGTTGTGGGTTTAGCCCAAGTGAACCGGTTATACGGTGTCGTATGCAAAGGCAAAACGACGCTATTTTGAATACACATCAATCACTTTTTTTTTAATAGGAACCAATCAAGTCATATCACCATCATTGATCGATTTCTATATAGAGATGTTCATTTTTTTTGTGGAGAACGGGAACGGAGGAAAAAATTCGGCGCGGGCTAATCGGGGCCAGGGACGGGGAATGTTCCACGTCCCCGATTCCCGTCGCGTTTACTTTTTTTTTTTAAATATATATTTTTTTATACTTTACCCCTTTAATTTTCAAATAAAAATATATTTGTTGATAAAATTATCTATTCATATGAATATTTTTCTTT
>JBBMKA010000020.1:3946252-3956886 GCA_037833695.1 Sechiopsis laciniata | reverse complement strand
TTAATAAAAATATGACATGAGACAAGTTGTTGAGACATAGCAAACAAAATTGTATATATAATGATATTAAAGATGTCTATGGGGTGGAGTGGAGACGGAGACGACTTTACCGTCCTCATTTTCGTCACCCTTTTAAATCAAACTTATAAAATTGATGACTTATTTTCAACTCCACCCACATTTTATTGAAAAAAGACTATTTTACCCAAAATATAAACTTTGTCGCAATTTTAAATCTCTCTATCTCTAATTGTAGAATTTGAAAAATAATTTTTTTAAAAAAATAGAAATCAATTTCAAACTTCAGATATCAATTAAAAAATAAATTTAATCTTATGACCTAAATATGGAAAAAAGGATAAATTCTGTCTAATGTAGAAGTGTTTGATTTTTAAACATAATACTTAAAAAAAAGAGATTAAATAGAAGATTCACACGAAATTGAAGGGAATAACTTTTATTCATCTAATAAGATTGATACAATAATGTATTTCTACTAACACATACATAACTACGCCCTAAATAGTCTAGTAGTGAAAACATGGTTGTAAGTTCAAATTTACTTAAAATTTAATATTTTATAAATTTCTTTAATATTCAAATGTTATAGGTTATATATATCCAGATTAAATAATCGAAGTCCACTTAAGTTGGGTATGACACTCATAAATAAGAAAAAATTAATATAAACATAATTATTTATTTTTTATGGCGCGACTACAATTATATAAATGTTTATACAAAAGTTACTCTATTCGATTATATATTTGTAGGTTTTAGTCAAGTCTATAAACCATCATATTGGTTTATTGGTCAATAATTAATTGAGAAACCGTTTATTCATTTTTTATTTTTTTAAAGTGTAATACAAACTTTTTTGACAATCAAAAGAGAATCGGTCGATTATTTATTATATTAGAATGGTCGAAGTAAGTACGATAAGCGGGATAACAAATGTGTATCTTTGTTTGATTTTATAACATTTTATTTAGTTAATAATTCCTGTTTTTCATTTTTACTTTGTAATTTCTTTTGCTTTTCTTAACTTAGTCTCAGGCAATTGCTTTCTTCGGAAGCCTCTATGGTTCTAGTCCATCTAGCTATGATTGAGAAAATCCCCCTTTTTCACCCTTTTTCAATTTCCATTTTGTTTTCTTTATACTTTCTTTTTACCACTTTATTTTACTGCTAGTGCTACCATTTGAAGCAGCACAAGACATTTGCACCCAATGATACCAACAACATCCCATATTTCTGTTGACTCTTACCACTCTTCATCATGAAGATCTTTAAAATTTTATTTCCTTCTTGACTTTAATCACCAACTTTACTTACCTGAAATTGTATTTAGAACAAAGGATTAGAAAGCACTAACTCTACCCTTTAACAAAAAGAAAATCTAAATTAAAACTCATTTCATTTATTGTTTCTTACGAACACTATCCTTGAAAGTATAACACATAGACAACATGATATTCTCATAATTTTAATTATAAAATTTCAAGAATAGTTTATCACGATATTCCTTACCTATAGTAATATGTAATTTTATTATTATTTTTTTTAAACAATATGTAATTTTAAATTTATACAGATGTATTAGTTGTTCCCAAAAGTTATAATTTTCACTTCGTATATGTTGTAAACTATTATTAGTACCATTCAAAAAAAAAAAAATGCTATTATTAGTACCATTTTATGCAAAATAGAGGTAATAAACTTATATACTTTAGGGTCGTAATGTGCTCGAAATTTGAGTATACCATAGAGTATAATATTGTGCCAACATGATTTTGTTTTTATTTTATTTTTATATTTGTGACTGTCTAGACTAACTTGCACACATAAATGACCACCATATATTGAATTCACTACCTTAAACGTTCAAGACTCTCTTTGATCACTAAGACATTCTATGATAGTTTCGTACCAACATGATAACACACTTTACATTATGTAAACATTTAATAAAATTGAAAGATAACAAGTTTATTGTAAAGTCTGACTCTTTCCGTTACTAATTTTATGAAAACAACTTAATATAAATATAATATTTTCAAATATATTTTTTGTTCTACAGATTCAAGTGTGGCAAAAGTGACCATAGACATAGTTAATGGACATATTAAAAAATATCATTTTTATTTATGTATATTTTTAATTATTATATATCTCACACAAATATTATAATTTTCTTTATCATAGTACATTTTAATATTTTATAATAACCTTTTCTTTGAAAAGAAATAAATTTACTATAACAAAGAGCATACCTCCAATACTATCTTACATTGACCTTGTAAGATTTCAGTTTCGAACTATAATTCTCTCAAATACTATTGGATAAAAATAAATAAATAAAATTCACAATTAGCTCAAAGAAAAAGATTTGTGCAAAAAATTGTTAGGAGTTCTATTTATTTATTTATTATTTTTACAGTATTCAAAGAAAAAAAGAAAAAAAGAAAGATTTTAATTAGGGTATCGTGATGGGCCTCAGGCCCATGGAGTATGTGTAAATATGAAAAATCGAAATTTTGAGAGTTGAAATTCCCACCTAAACTAAACCGCCATAGCCATTCAAAAACAGAAAGCTATCCCCTTCTTCATCTTCCATCGTACTAAAATTACAGCTCCATTCTACAGTTCTCTTCTTCTTCTTCTTCTTCTTCTTCTTCTCCTTCTTTTCGATTCCACGATCTCCAGGTCTGTGTTCTTTTGCTTATTTTCTGTTTGCAATTAGTTTTATTTTTTCCCTGTGATCTCTCCAGATTTAGTTCTTGTCTTTCGTTTGGTTCGATTTTCAATTTCCTTCGCTTGTTCTCGGATTCAGATCTGTGTACAGTCGTTCATAACTTCTCCATCGATAATTTTTGTTTGATTAAATAGCGATTTTACTCTGTTCTTGATGTTTATCTGAATGGTCAAGCATTTTACAGGTTAAAAAAATGGCGGGAAAAGGCGGGAAAGGGCTTTTGGCTGCAAAAACCCCAGCTGCTGCTAACAAGGATAAGGATAAGAACAAGAAGAAGGCCATCTCTCGATCCTCCCGTGCTGGTATACAGGTGCTCTTTTCAATTCTAGGAACTAATATTAATAACTTTAGGATCTTCGCTTAAGAATGTTTGATTTTTCTTGTCTGTTAAAGATCTTGGACTACGAGTTTTGAATGATTTTGTTTGTTTATTTACTCGTTTAAGGAAATTTCAATTTTACTTACAAGAATGAGAAATTGTTTATCAGTAGTGCTTTCTCATTAATTGTGATCAAAGGGGCAGAGGTTTATATATAATAATGTTCTTTTGCAATACAAGAAGATAATTAACAGAATATAATTGTTGTACAACCAATTAACCGACAGTAATAGTAAGTAAAATAAATCAAAATCATATATGTGCTCTCCTAACAGCCATTTACAATAACTGAAATAATGTTAGTAGAATTTTGTTTATTTGTCTGTATATTGTCATGTTTTTTTTTTGTTGTTGTTATTAGCTTTAAATTTTAACATGGGGCTTTGAAAGTGAAACACTTTTATTTATTTATTAATTAATTATTTTCTTAGGGGGAGCTAGTTTTTCTTTCTTTCTTATGAGTTGGGCTAAATATTTTAGTTGATATTTGTACAATTATGTTGATGTTCTGCATATTGTGATACTCGTTCCTTCAATTTTGGCTGTAATACCATGTTTTGTTGACAGCTTTGAATTTTAACATTGGACTCTGAAGTTTCCCCTAATTTTTTGTTTTTTGTGGGTTGGGCTAAAAATTCGCCATTCAAATGCCCATGTCTTTTTAAGCTAAACGTAGTCAAGATTAGTTCAATTATGTTGTTCCTTTACTTATTGTTATGGCAGCTTTGAATTTTAACATGGGACTTAGAAATGTAATACTTTTCAATTCTTTGTTAAGGGCGAAACTGTAATCTAGGTTTTTTTTGTGGGTTGGGCTGAAGACTTTTCAGTTCAAATGCCCATGTAATAGTATTTCTATGCTACAATTTGGTTTAGTTCAATTGATTTCACATAATGTGGGGCTTGATCTGCATCACTGTTGGGTCACTTAACTTATGTAATATCTGGATTGTGGGGTGGTTTTAGTTCCCCGTGGGAAGAATTCACAGGCATCTTAAAACAAGAATATCTGCAAATGGGCGAGTTGGTGCGACTGCTGCAGTGTACCTAGCATCAATTCTGGAGTATCTCACCGCGGAAGTGCTCGAGTTGGCCGGAAATGCGAGCAAGGATCTGAAAGTGAAGAGAATCACTCCAAGACACCTTCAGCTGGCCATTAGAGGAGATGAAGAGCTTGATACCCTAATTAAAGGAACCATTGCTGGAGGTGGTGTGATTCCTCATATTCACAAGTCACTCATTAACAAAGCCACCAAGGATTGAAATTTTCACTTTTATGATTCTATATCTGAGTAGTTTAGCTTAATGTAGTGACTTATAAGACTGTAGAAGCTGACATGTACTGGCATCCAAGGATTAGTCCCTTCTTGCTTTTGTGAAGCTTTGTTACATTTCCCCCTTGGGCAAGTATATTTGTTCAGTGTAAGATTGTTATCTTGTTGTTGGGATGGTTTTTAATTTAGCTTACTTTCTACTAGTTTGTTGGATGGTTCATTCTGCATCTGGTTAGTGTCTTTACTCTTTTGAGAAACTTCTGATTGTAGCCTTAGATCAATAAATATGAAGCATGTATTCTCCTAAATAGAGAAAGTATCCATATTAGACACGTGTTAGATATACATTTTTACGGACACTTCTTGTACACATGTTTGACATGCTATGTGTAATTTTCTTTTTCATAATTAGACATGCTATGTGTAATTTTCTTTTTCATAATTAGACATGCTTCCAGACATTAGGTGGTCTCCTTTCTCTTTTTTTTTTTCACGATTTTGTGATGAATTGTTGCTGACTATGAGCTCCAAATTTTGCAGTCAATTTTCATTAGTGTTTTAAAAAAGTACCATTTTTTCTTAATATAATATATATATATATAGACGTTGTTAATCCTGTTTGCTAAGCTTTTAGAACATTTATTTGAAGCATACTTTCATATCCATCCAATGAGAAAGACGAAGTAGGATTTACATAGAAAATGCCAATTGATTCTTCTTCCTCACAATGAAAAATTGAAATTGGCATCGTTACATTACAAATCTCCTAGTTCTTAATCCCATTATTTAAAAAAATAATAATAATACCAGACTATGAGAACCCCTATGGAATCTTCCCAAGCCGGGAAGAATATTTGTTATGAATAAATCCAAGATTAAATAAAATTGGAAATGATTAGAAATTGTTTATCCTTCAACACCTTATGAAAAAAACTTATTTGTTGCCACCATAATTTGTAAATTTGTATGCATAATATAAAATACAATTTCCATAACTCATATTTTGTATCATTATTATTTTAGAAGAATATTCCGTACGTAAATTCCTTTATGATATTAATTTATTGATCGTTTCTATATGAACTATTCTAAATTAATGAATAAACTAGGTATAATAGTCATTTTTTAGTCCCAAGATATTTGATAAATAATTTATGCTATAGTACAAAACTCCAAATTAGAGCATCTATCACTAAAACCTCTTCTATATACTCAACATGCACCATTAATTCTCTTAGTCTGATATTTCTCAAAAAAAAAAAAAAAAAAAAAAAATCTTATAGTATCTCCATCTTCCATTGGCAATATAAATACAACCAAACATTCTTATTAGCCCAAAATCTCTCCTTATTTTTCCCTCTCTTTGTAAACACTTTTTTCATTCTCTATTTCTCTCAAAACAAAGAAATGGATGCAAGGCTTATCCAAGAAAGGAGTATCATTTTGGCAAATTGGCCAAACTTGAGGAGCAAGAACAAAAGGAAGTTGAGGGGGAAAACCAATTCTTGTGTTGTTGCAGTGCTCACAAGACCAGCAGAGAGTGGAGTACTAAATGAAGACACAAGAAATGGCAACGCTGTTTACAGAGACAATTGGTTTGATAAATTAGCCATTGATTATCTATCTCAGGCAGTTCAGGCAACTTCAGGTGATTGAATTTTAGTTGCTTTTTGGAAGATTAATTTGGAGAAGGGGGGTAAAGTGGTAAATAAGATGAAATGTTTGTGCAGGTTGGAGAAGCAAAAAGAGTGGATATGAAAGCTTGGTGGATGTGGCAACAATGGCGTCAAGAAATTTTGACAAGATCAAACAAAGAGAGTTTGTCATTGAGGGGCTTCAAAGGGCGTTTCCAAGGCCAATACTCTCTTTGGTAATAAACTTTCATTCCTTCCCATATTTAACATAATTCATTACCATATTTATTACTTAATAAGACATTAACAATAGCTCAACAATGAGTAACATTAAGTAAGAGGGGATGATTCGAATCTTTATACTTTAACTTATCTTAATTTATTGTAGATAGTAAATTCTAGTATTTATATTTTAATTTTAAGTACTTCAAAAACATTTCATATGTATCAAAATATTTCAACTTTTATGATTTTCAACCAATTTCATTTAATTGTTTTTAATCAAATTAACTTATTGAAATCATCAATTTGTGGGTTAGAATAGCAAAATAAGTGCTTTCCTTCTTTCATTTTTTTTTTTTTAAATAATAATAATAAGATTTTACTATATTTCAATTTTTTCCTAAATTTTCACATCCATAAAAAAAAAAAAAAAAAAAAAGAATCATTTTTTAATTATTCATGAAAAAATCCTCCCAAATTATTCATGTCCATTTGATTCTAAAACACTTGGTCTCTCTTCTCCCATCAACATGTGGAGGAATATAGTTAGGATTTATTGCCTATATTAGAACCTACTAAATAACAACAATACCCTTTTCTATTTTTTCTTTCAATTAATCATTGGATTTAATAATTACTTGATTGGAAATAAGATCATCAAATGCTCACATTTTCTATTGTTTTTCTCAATATCAACATTTATTCCATTAAACAAGTGTTTGAGCTTTATTTTTTACTATAATTAATCCATTTACAAATTATACGTCAAACAAATTGTGGTGGACGAAGCGCAGATAAGAACATTGCTACCACAATCCAAATTCGCAAGGGAATATTTTGCTGTATTCACCACTCTTTTCTTTGCTTGGCTAGTTGGACCCTGCGAGGTAAGATGATGTCAATTTACCTAAACACCCTTTATTTACTCAGTATATTTATGTTAACATTGATCCAAGAACATAATTGAGAATTAGCAGCTGCTTATAAAATACAAACCAGGGAGAGAGACTATAAAAAAACAACAATCTCCAAGAATCACATCATGAATTTTATTATCATCCAAAGATAATGAATTACAGGAGAAACCTTTCATTTACAAGACAAATGAGAGTAAAAATCAATAACCTATGACTTACCCAAAAATAACTTAATACCAATTCTCAATCTCCATCATTGCTACAATGACACGAGAGCCAACAAGAGTATTGCTCCAATGACCTAGTAACCAAGAAGTTATGTGTTCGAATGTGTGTTCAAACACGGTATAGGTACGACTCACATTAATTGGCTGTCACTTCGGAATCTTTCCACGAGTGCAAGAACAATTATTCATGCTCAACGCTACCATTTAGGATCTATGTCATAGACTTTGGGCGGAATAGAGACTATTTGAACAAAGCAAATTCAACAAACAAGGTCAGAACAGAGAGAGATTCACAAGTTTGAAAAGAGCGCTATAAGAGGATGCATAATGCTGGACATCAAAAACTTCAACTTTAGCGCTAAATTCAGTATAAAATAATATGATTTTCAACGACCAAGTTGAAAAACCTGCGGTGTGTGAGGCACTAGTCCCTTCCCTTCTTGACCTGTTCCTGTCCCTACAAATCGAAGAAAGGTTCTTGTGACGTAAAATAGATGAACCAAATCTTTAGAAACTAACTTCTCTTCATGCTCAATCCAGCACAGCCGATGTATCTACTTTGTAGGGTAGGGGTTCAAAAAGTTTTTAAAGCAGAACATCTAATAAACACCAGCAGTAACCAATCCCAATGCACACACAAATGTAAGTTTTTTTTATCACTAATTCGTGAGACTAACAATAGTAGTATATGATTCGTACAGGTTAAGGAATCAGAATTCAATGGAAAAAGAGAAAAGAACGTTGTTCAGATCCACAAGTGCAGGTAATGTTTTCTCATATTGGAGTTCTATAATTGAGGTAATGTTACTTAGCCGTTCATAAGGCCCATCTCACCAAGCTATCTGAGAGTCCGAGACACTGCCCACAGAACCATCTGTCTATAGCTGTTATGCTTCTTCTAAACCCTCAGTACTTATTCACTCACATCATTGATATAACTTGAAATTATGAAATTATGATCGCCAAAAATACCATTCAGAAAATCTCTATTGCCCCTAAACAAATCCCATTCATTTGCAGGTTCCTAGAGCAAACTAACTGTGCTGGAATGTGCATTAACCTATGCAAGTTTCCAAGTCAAGATTTCATCAAAGATTCTTTGGGAATGCCAGTCAATATGGTACCCAGTAAGTCTCCTCATTAAGCTACAGAATCACCAAACAATTGCAGCAAATATTGTTTTCCCAAAAGAAAAAGAAAGTTTAAAATTCACATATACTGCTGCATAAGGCAATTATGGACACTAATTCAAGCCGTCAAACAATAACGAGGGCTACGGTTTTTTTTCTCTCATATTTATGAGTGTTTGAGCCAAGTTGGACACACTTCTATTCTTACAAGACAATTATATTTGATGACTAGCTGGCTACCATGACTTCAACTCATTTCTTCTAATCCCTTTACTATTTACATGGGTTCCTATTGGCCATTAGGGTAAATAATGGTGATTAACTGAAAGCTGTAATTAAAACTTCATATTTACATGTTGAGGAATGTTAGAAATTAGGGAATTAAATTATTTCAACTGCATCTATGAGGACATTAAATAAAGTAAATCAGCTATCCACAATGACTGGTAGATCCATAAGCAAAAGTGAAATTACTATTAAAGCAACATTACCAGCACCAAATGGGGATCATGTTAATGGAGGGTCCCATGCATGAACCATTTTGGGTGCAAAAGAAATGTAGATAGGTCCCATTCAAGCTAAGTGGGATTTCTAACCTGCAGCTTAATACTGCAATATGGCTATAATCCAAGAATTAAAAGTTGAATTTCCTAATTAGTCATCCAGCTGAAATCTCCATTCAGCCAACCAACGCTCTCACCCATAATATGTAAAAACTGCAACAAAGCAGAGGCATTAATCTTATGATGTTAATTGTGTACCAAAATTAAACAAGAGAGACCCACTGCCAGAGATCCCTGATTGGAGTCCTTTAACTTTATTACAACAGAGAAGTCTAAAGATGCCATTTAATGAAGAGGAGATTCGACGAGCTGTTTTTCACTTAGGAAGCAACAACACTCCGAGGCCAGATGGTTTGAGATGGTTTTACTGCAGAATTTTTTAAAAAATCGTGGAACATTATCAAAGGTGACATCAAGACTGTGTTCAATGATTTTTTTCAAAATGGGATTATCTATGCTAGTTTAAATGAGACATATATTTGTCTTATTCCCAAAAAGTCTTTGGCTAGAACTATTACTGATTATTGACCGATTAGTCTCACCACCTATTTATACAAAGTCATTGCTTGTGTCCTATTAGAAAGATTGAAAGTAGTCCTTCCATATACCATTACAAAGTATCAATCAGTCTTTGTGGCAAAGAGACAGATTCTAGATGCTTTTCTTACGGCAAATGAACTCATTGATGAATGCAAGAGGAAACAGGAAGAGGGGATAATCATTAAACTTGACATTCAGAAAGCTTTTGACATGGTGGATTTGGACTTTCTCGATTCCATTCTCCATATGAAAGGGTTTGGATTGTTATGGCGAAAGTGAATTAGAGGTTGTCTTTCTTCTGCTAACTATTCTATTATCATTAATAGTAAGCCAAGAGGAAAGATTCTTGCTACTAGAAGATTACGACAAGGTGATCCATTATCTCCCTTTTTGTTCACATTAATTATGGACTGCCTAAGAAGACAACTTATTGTGGCTGAAAAGGATGGGCTCATCGAGGGTTTCTCCCTAACACACAAGAATAGGATGGTAACTTGCTCCCACCTTCAATTTTCTGATGATACTATTCTTTTTTTTGCACACAGGAAGGACTCCCTTGATAATTTGATTCAAACTGTAAGAAGGTTTGAGAAGGCATTGGGTTTGAATGTTAATTGTAACAAAGCAGGTTTCCTCACACTAAATATTGATATTGATGCAGCCAAAAAGTTGGCCGTACCGTATGGTTTCAAAATTGAGAACTGGCCCACAAATTATCTTGGTCATCCTTTAAATGGGAACCCTTCATCCATTAATTTTTGGAATCCTGTTATTGAAAAGTGTAATCGAGAGAGATTTGACCAAATAGTTGTGTTTTACTAATGAAAGGCCATGCCTTTAAATAGGAGTTACAATGGGCCTTGCGGGCCTAACAGACCTAAACCTATTAAAGCAATAAACCTATAAACAAATATAGATTTTAATCTCTAACACTCCCCCTCAAGCTGGAGCAAATATATCTATCATGCCCAGCTTGTTACAGAGGTAGCCTAT